>BJBW01019374.1:0-36329 GCA_004320125.1 Scolopax mira | reverse complement strand
TCCTTTCCAACCTGGGTGATTCTGTATATTGTAGGAGATACAGTTTGGGTTTAAATTGAAGGGGTGAAGGCAACACATTCCCTGTTTATAAGGCTGACTTAAGAATTGAAGGCAGACCTGTCCAGAGACATTCATTATCATGCTTTTTGATACTGATCAGTGTTATGTCATAAAAGGATCATCCCCACAAACACAAAGGATCACAACAGGAGATGGAGAAAACCCAATAACCCAAGTAGGGCTCTGACCTGGCACCTCACAGGGCTGTCACAGCCATCAGCCCCATCCCTTCGGGTGAATCCATCATGATGGGTCACTGGGAGAGGCTCTTCAGACCGCCCTTCACGCTGAGAAGTTTTGCTGCTAACAGGGGTACAGGACTCATTGTTAGACTCACCCAAAAGTGTTTTGGGATTTTACAAAGCTTTAAGAAAATTTTAGAAGCAGATTTTTCCAAAGAAGTGTGTAGAAATTTTGACACGTATTTGAGGAAATCACAACTACTCAGTTGGTTTTTTTTGCGTGTCTGAAAGCAAGAAAATTGCATAATAATGTTGAAACAGAGTAACAATGATTAAAATAGAACTTTTTGATTCACTCAAAATATTTTAGCTTACAAATTGTCTGCTAACAATTTTGCCTTTTCAGAATAACATTCAGATTTGGGACAGAGAAAAAAAGAATCAGAGTTTTTGGATGGGAGATAGGGTTTCTGACACAGTTCTTTTCATAAGACCATCTGCTCCTTTGTTACCAGGTATGAGTTTGTAGAAATAAATGCCAGCTACTGCAGATGACAAGCCAGCACCATGTGCAGGTACTTCTGCCTAGCACAGGTCTGAACAAATGGGCTGGCTACAGAAGTGGGAGAAAAAGTTGTGTTATGGAAAAGCCAGAATAAGAATGGAATCCAATATCTGCTTTAAAGGATGTTCTACTGCAATGAGAGAGAAAGTGGCCTGTAGCTAGAATGGGCACCAGTTAAAGCTCAGCCTGTCTTCAGAAAGGTATTGATCTTTCTGGAGTGAGTGACAGTGGGACAGGGAGAAACACATATTTCTTCACTGCTACTATTATGCATTTTTACACAATTCCAGTAAGCCTTAATGGTTCCCCAGATCTCATTTCTGCAAATCCAAGCTTCACAGTCTCCTTCTTCTCTTTTCTCCTTTCTGAGTATACCCCCTCATCTGGAAGGCTTCACATGTATCTTTTCTTTCTCCATCAACCCTTGGCCTCAAAGCATTAAATCAGAGTTCTCTGGGACTGCTACACCATGGAAATATTTAGCGGATATAATGTTTATTTGTGATTCTTGATTCACTCAACCCACTCTCTAAAGGAATCTCTCCCAAAATGCCCCCCAGTACTTAGCTATGAAAATTACATTCCCTTCTCCATGATTTTGTCAGTGCAGAGAACATCACAGCCTGCTTCAAAATGCTGCACTGCACTTCTCAATGGTATTTTATGACACATTTTTCAAATCAAATTTAAAAGCATAACTGAGTGGAATTAAATTAATGCCATCTGGTAATGTCAGCAGCACCGGAGCTGTGCATGGCTGGCTTAGCTTCTAAACCTCTGGCAGCTTCCTGGGACTTAGTTCTGACTTCAGGGAAATAGTTAATGCAGAGATGTGATTTTTTTTTTTTTTTTTTAAAAAAAAGCCACTCTATCTATGGAAGGGAGTGTGTGGGAGTAAATAGATGGCAGCTGAGATCTTGGTAGCATTTCCCGGGGAAGATATCTTGAAGGTTAACTGTAGGCATGTTCCTGTGTACAGCTGGGGGAAGGAGGGTATATGAATTCAGAATAAGTATCCACATGAGTTTTAGTGTGATGGATGCATAGCCAAGAGGTCTGAGAACATCTGTAAATTACCCAGTCAGCCTTATCGGGTCTGGTTTTGGGTGTTATTTTTTTTCCCCTCGCACCTGAGCATATCACAGTACTGATTCCGATAATGAAGATGATGACTTCGAATGGCAAAATGTGGCATCACTGAGCAGAATGCAGTTTGTGCCTGTGCATATTTTCATCTGTGCATACTCAGGAGAGACTGCTAGTAGCTTTGGGGCTGGAAAACTGTTAATGCAACAGTATTCATGTAGGATGAAAGAAGTGTGTATGTGTGTGTGCACATGTATGTGCTGGTGTGTGCAGGGTTGTGGATATATGCAGGCTAATGTATTTTGTGTCCATATATGTTTTAATGCTTATTCTACTTACACAGAGTCCACATATATCTGTCTGATGTGCCATCTGCATAAGCACAATATCACTTGTGTACACCCAACTTTTTTTCTGTTTTATCTTTCTATGTTTTAAATGCAATAATTCCTGCTTTTTTCACCTCATTGTGAAAGAACATCCCATAGTAAATTTAGCTAAAATAGATCCTGATTGCTCCAAGACTATGCAGTACAGCACTTCATCAGCACCTAACAATATATTTTTTTATTCCTCAATGACTTTACATTTACTCATCCCATTCAAAAGCTGTGTACTTGAATGCATTGATTGTCTGTACCTCCTTACCTTTCCACACAAACAATACTTGAAATATTCCCTTCATAGAAAAAGGAGAAAGTTTCTACCGGCAATGCTAGACTAGAATTGCACAGACCTAAGGTGGGTTGAAACAAGCTCTGCAATCTACCTGAAGTGCTCAAGTCTCCTCTTCTCCCCACTGAACATACCAGTTACCACTGAACTCCGGTTCACATTGAGGAGGGAGGATGAACTGTATTTTTTCTGGGTTAAATTAACACAGATGACAATTGCCACTCAGTTCACAGCATAAGACTAGATCTTATCTGAGGTAACCCTTCAAGAAACGTCAATTAAATGACTGTTGGTCCTTAGCTTCTGTTTTGTTGTTTTGATTGTTTTCTTGCTTTTCACTTCTATGGCGAATACCTTTTCTTTAAAGCTACAAAATATAGTCCTCCCTTTATGGAAAATTTCATAAGCAAACACAATAGCCCTCTCCCATAAAACACAGCATGTTTATAGTGGTAACCTCAACTCCTTAATGCCATAGTGACTTGTCCCGATGCCTATACACATTTATACAATCATTTTTTGTATCTTCTCAATGCTTTTGTGACAAGAACAGTTGGAGGTCAGGTAATGCATTTGTACTGGTATATAGAGCACCAGAGATATTCATGCTTCTCTATAAATAATAAAGCTGTCTTGGATTTACTTGGAGATGCAGGAGTACAGGAAGCAGGGAGTATAACAAGGGAGAAGAAAAAAAATAAATATCAAAACATACAACCAAAAACATCAATGAAAATTCATGCTAAGCCTACCTAAGCATGACAGATAATGATGAAGCCAGAGGAATTTTGTGCATGAATGAGAGATCTGAGACTCAAAAGGAGAAGAAGAAAAAAAGAATAAATTGTAAACTACATTGCTTTTTTCTGTGGCCTATGAAGAACTATTCCAGAAGGATTTTTTTTTTTCTGGGTGTCTTGTCCTAGTCTAGTTTGAGCACAGAATTTTGCTAGTATTTCCAAAGGAACTTATGGGACTGGGATCATGCCAACATTTCACAATTTTTTAAAATGTTGAAGTAAAATGGCTGTACAAGCATTCTTTTTCCTTCTTTTGTTTCACAATGCTTGGACTCAGAGCAACACAAGGTTGAAGAAAAGTTTCGTAAACTGTTCTTAATGCACAGGGATTTACATCAGCTAAACTGCTGAAATTTTGTATGCTGGGCAGAGTAAGACTAATTTCCTAACTTTCCGAACTTTAGGTGTTCACCACCTAAGTCTGATCTAGTCACGCCAGGCTTCCTCTCTAGTCAGCAGGCAGAAATAGGCTCCCATGGAAGATGTCTCATTTCATTCTCCAGAACAGGGTCTAATCTGGGTCAGATGAATTGCCTCTGGAGGTACCCACAGCCCCAGACTAGAGAGAGAGAGATTATCTCAGACCTCTCACTGTTACACTTCTAAAGGGAAGAGAGATGAATCCCAGCCTTAGCAGCTATTACATTCCTGTGGGTTAGGGTGCTTAAAAACGTCTTTCCTTTTCTAGCTTGAAAGACTCCATCTCTCTCACCAAGAGACAATTTCATGCTCTTAAAGTACTAAGGCATGAAAGTACAACTTGAGGCTGTTCTTTCTGTAGGGCTGGTTAAAGAAAAGGGCCATATGATGTGATTTGGATTGAACTGAGGACCTGACATTGGTATCTAGGAAATGTTCCAGTAGACTGAGCAAGAGGGCTGTGCTCAGCACCAACATAAAAAGATACAATTTTCATGGAGATGCATCCATTTACACCCAGTCTGCATTTGGCATGGGGAGAAGAGAAATTTCCCCTTGATCAGTGCATATTTGACATTTTGAGTTATCTCTTTCATGAGTAATGGAGTAAAGATGAGTATACGTTTGATATGTTAGAGTGGCTTCCTATAAATATTAAAGCAACAGGAAACTTCAGACTTGTGGGACGGAAGCACCAGCAATTCTTTTACACAGACCATGCTGAGTTTGAGGTGACTGCAAGCTTCCCTGAGGGGTCATTAATAGCTCTCTCTGGGTTTTTCCTGCTGGCTTTTCTAGCATCTTCATGGCTGGAAGGAAAACTTTGGTTTTCTCAGCCTCAATTTTCAAGGTATCTGGGCTCTCAGAGCCCTTTCTGCTGTGCCTGGGGAGAATGTGAAATCACCATCATTGGAGGTTTTATAAACAGACTAGACAAACTTGTGTCTTGAAAAACATTGATCTTCCTGTCCCTACTGGAAAGCAAAAGGGTTGACTAGCGGTCATTCAATAATTTTCCCACTTCTGTTTGCCACACATGTTCTCAAATGGTATGATCTCTAAAAGCAAAAGAACTCAGTCTATGCCCTGTGCCAAGCACCCAAACATGTCACACAAAGTAATTGCAAAAAAGCAATTGAACTAAGAGATGAAAATGCACTTCCACATGCTGTAAACAAGGGAAATGGTGAGGGAAAAAATTAATGAACAAATACTCTAAGGTTTAGCCTCTTTTCTGTGTGGCTGTACATGAAAATTGTGAACAGAAGTTCCATACTTTTGGTTTGATCTCAAAAAAAAATTTAACAATTATTAATTTGAAAACAGAAAGTGTTCTAAATGCTAGTAATTTGGATCAATATTGCAAAGGCTGATAGGTTGAAACCCCATGAGAAGCTCAGCAAGTTTCCTGTTGTTAATGTCTAATTCATTGGTCATTGGTAGAGCACCATGAGAGCCCGGTACCTCCCAGCATTTCCTTTCCATGTTTTTCTTGTGTCTTTCTGCTGCAGATTGCAGGGTAATGTATCAAATAATCCCACGAGATGAAGACTGATCTCAGCAGGGTTTGCTGGTGTCATCTGAAGTCATCTTCCGCCTCTTCCTAACCCAATCTCTTGCTGATTTCTTGTTAGATTGTTTACACTCTGACAATTTCTGCTGCACCCCTTAAGAAAGGAACTGTAATTGCTGATCCAGCTGTTAGATGTTCCCCTCAGTACAATCTGGAAGTCAGTAAACAACCATCTGATGTTTATCATCACACTGCAGACGAACTGAATGGTGCTGCCTGAGTCCTCCCTGGAAGAGAATGGAAAGAGCCCTGCACACCGATGTGCTCTCTCCTCTGCTGGCTCAGCATTTGCTTCCAAGTGCATTACAAAGTCAGAGTCTGGGATTTTTCAAAGGTACTTGCTGAAAGGAGTGACTTTGACAGCCACAGGGTTGTTAGCTGAAAGGCTGCTGTTGTAAAACTAGGAAAATGTTTCCTCTTGCTAGGAACGATACTTGACTCTTGATTTCCCTGGATGGTTTTGCACTGCTACCTGTCCTAAGGCACAGAGTTAACGGAAAGATGCAAAGAGATCACTAAAGAGCTGAACAAGAACAGTGAAGTGATGCGAAGTAAAACTTCACCTCACTAGAGTTAACTTCAAAACAGTTGGATCAGCAATGACTCTAATTGCATCTACTATTTTGGTTTCTTTTTATTTATTTATTTATTTACTGTTTTGCAGTGAAGAGCAGCTTGAAGAAAGGAGAGTTGAGATAAGTCAGACAGGCAACTGAATCTGTCAGTGAGAAATGTGTCAGGTTAGAACATACCATCTGACAGAGGCAATTGTGAAAGCTGTAAAAGGCTTCCCCCTACACAGAGATGGGTAATTCATCAGACCTTTCAGTATGAATTTAGTAAAGAGAAATACAACTGTGAGTTTCCCCTCCTATGACTTCCTTCAACCTATATGCACTTTGTCCACCCTGAGATGAGAGCATAAAGGATAAGTGCCAAAAGTTAATTTGGGACCTGAAGATTCTTGAAAGACAACACCTATAGTACTCAACATCTGGCTGCCCCAGGCACAGAGCAAATGAACTGCAGAATTACACCACAACAAGGGCAAAGTGAGGACGAAGGGTCAGAAACCAAACCAGAAGTAAGACCCCTGAAAAGATTACCTGGTCATACTAGAAATTAAATGGTTATGGGGTGCAATACCTAAATATTTCTACCTGGAGCTTGCTAGCAGTCTATTGACAATTGCTGAAATGCATATCAAGGATATGGAGAGGAGAGACTTCTCTGGAGTCACCCTTTTTAATGCCATTGATTTTTATTTTTTGATGTCAGCTTTCACTATGCTGATTTCAACCAGAAATCAAACTGACTAGTCCTTTCTCCAGATGACCAGTGTGAAGCCAAGGGTACTTCTCTTCCACTAGGAATGACATGGGGAGTTAGCTTCCATAATTCACCTGACAGCAGCTTTCCAAGATGCATATCACCTCTCAAAAGTGTTCACACCTCACCACAAGTACATATTTTGTGGCTGAGCTGCAGTCAGGGATCATTACCTTCCTGAGACTTGGTGTGCTTACACCCAATGTGCCACACAGAAACCCATCGGAGCTGTAACTCCTGGTCAGATGGCAAAGCCACGTGCAGAATCACTGCACTGCCCGTTCTTTGGAGCAGGAATGCTTCTCCCTCCCTGTCCCGCAATGTAGTATCAATCTTTTATTCTTGTTCACACCTCAATAAAATTATAAGTGTTCTTTTATTACTGCCATATGTACTGTCAGACACAAACCTCTGTTGGATGCCATTAGACAATCTGAAAGTGGCTCTTGCAGGCTTGGCAAAAAACATCTGAAAGTGTGCCTCTGCTTAGATTAGGTATAAAGCTTAAGAAACCCATTTGTTTCCTTACTTCAGATTTTTCACCAGTAAGAGAGAAACAAAATCACTTTCTTCATCAGTAAAGGGATTTGGGGTTTTAAGTGCAAGACCTGGACGCAGTGGACAAATTATTTTCTGTAAGTCACTGTGTCAGTTCACATCCAGCTCAGGTGTGTGTTTTGTTAAATCAAATCCCTATGTTCGACAAAATAATTCTTTATGAAATTAAAATTAGGTTTTAACATCTGTAGCAAACAGAGGGTGCGCTCACATGTCACATCTGCACCTGTGCAAATACCAATTAACCTAGTATAATTAGTCACAATTTTTACTCATTACCACTAAGATCAGAATCAAACCCAGGATTTACCACTCTATTTTTTTATTCTTCTTTCTCTTCCAGTTCATGAACTTTCTGTCACTACAGCAGACTGGGTTTTTTTACATGTGGGTCCAAACAAATTAAAAAAAAAAACAAAACTACAGTACAACCACCAAACCCTCAGAACCAAATTTCCAAGATCTCAGAAAGGCAAATGTGATTTTCACAAGAGTTTGTTTCTTATTCAGCTACCCAAAAGAAGGGGTAAATCTTTGGCCATTCTCTGCCTCTAGCAATTTTTACCATGGTGCATATCATCAAAAGAAATCAATGCACAGAACATGGAGCTTTTTTGAGAAAATTTAGCTCCTACTGTGAGCCTTGAACCCTTCTGAAAATGGGGACAGAAGTGGCTATTTCATCACTGCACGAGGCTTTCCTGCCCTACTTCAGATTTTGTAACAAATATGTGTTATACGGCAAGCAACAATACTGCTTCCCCATTATTTATGATTATTCATTAATCACACCTCAGCAATCATTTATATTATTTATTGTTATTATTCATTACATTTTGAATTAATAATAACCATAGCAGGACTACCATTGTGAATAGCACGGGAAAAGATAGGATATTTTTGTATGTCTTTTCACATGTAAAGTACTGGGCTCCCACAGATTTTATTTATGAAGAAGCGTGCTGTGGATATGAAAAGTAGGAAGGATATTGTAGCTCCTATATTTTAAGTGAGGAAAAGCTTTTGAAAAGTATTACTTCTTATTATCCCAAATGATATAATTGACGAGGGGAAAAAAAAAAGAAAAAAGAAAAAGAGTCAGAAAAGCTTTCAGACACTGAACTCTTCTGCAAAATTGAAATAGGAACAGCAAAATTTGCTATCGGGTGCCATTATTTTATTACTGGATTGAAAGGAATGGATTAGCAACTGTTGTTAACATCCTTGTATGTACTCACAACTCTCCTGAGCACGATTTATTTATTTATTTATTAAAATCTATTTCAGTACTGCATGGAGTTGCATCGATTTTGATGGAGCTTCTGGCAGAGAGATTTATCTCCAGGATGGCTTTCTGATCACTTCCAAAGACAGAGATTGTGATCCCAATCGAAATGGGAACACTAGTGAGCTTAAAGAAATCTAACATCCCTGATCTAGATGTGCATCAACAGAGAGCTTATTAAAATATTCTTGAAAGCACCCAGTAAAGGAATGTTCATAGCTGTCCTTGCTAGTTAATTTAAGTGCTAAAATTTCTTTATCTAACACACATCTTCCTTCTGCTCAGAATTAAACCTGGTACTCATTGTCTTATACCCTCAGAGACCAACCGATCCTCTGCTAAAAAGTCCTTTAGCATATTAGAAAGCTGCATTGTGTTTTCTTTCAGTCTTTTCTTATTAAGGCTTAATTGCTTCAACTTTTCTCAGAGGTCCTGTTTTCTGAAACTTTTTTGTTCCTTGCTGGTATCTGTTTGAATTTCTCCAATTTGTCCATGTTATAAAACAGGATACCCAGAAGACCTCATACTCCAACTGAAGCCTCCTCAGTGCGCAGCTAAGCAGAATATACGATCTGCCTGGTGTTACTTTCTAGAGTGAGATTTCCCTCTTCTCACTGTTAATTCATATTCATCTTCTGCAGTATTATAACCCCTTGATCCTTTTCGACTGTACTCCCATCAAGGCAGTTATTCTCTGTTTCATGGACATAGTTGTGATTTCTCCTTCCTAAGGAGTCATTTGCACCATTGTCCTATTGAATTTCATCTTCTTGATTTGCTACTGCTCCTTCAACATATCAGAATCATTTTAAGTTCTAATCCTGTCTCACAGACTGCCTGCAGTCTCTTCCAGCAAAGTGTCATTTGTAAATTTTATAGATGTGCACCTTAGTACATCATCCACATGGATAATGAAAATATTGAAGAAGTGTTGGACTCCAATTCTAATGTCCTTCCAGTTTAAAGGAGAACTATTCATGTGTGACTTCTCAGCCTATTGAAGGCCTATCCTGATTTTTAGGACTGCCTCTAGATCATATTTTCCTAGTTTGCTTATAAGAAAACCAAGTAGGATCACATTAAAAGCAAGATACATCACACCTACTGCATCCTCCTAAACCACTATGGCAGGTGGCTCTGTTAAAGAAGAAAATTAGATTGATACAACAGGATTTATTCTTTGCAATCCCATGTTGGCTGCACCTTTTATCATTTTATTATCCTCCAGGTGCTTATAAATTTGTTGTTCAATAGTTTATTCTATTATTTTTCTGGGTTAAAATGACTAGTCTGTAATTCCCTGGGTCCACCTTTCCCCTTTCCAAATGCAGGAATTATGTTTGTCCTTCTCTGGTCCTCTGGGACCTCCCCAGGATCAGTGAGTAGATGAAGGTAATTACTAATCATGCAGAGACTGCAGTAGCTATTTCCTTGAGTTTTGTGCAGTTGGTCTGACTCAATTGCAAGTCACTTACATGTTCTTTTATTTATCTCCCATTTATCTCCTATTGAGGAAAATGCTTCACAAGATCCCTGTTATTTTTTTCTTGGTCACCTACACCCTGCAGCCTGCATTGCTCCATCTGCCTTCCTTACAAAGTCTTTCAATTTGGTGGTTGAACTTCTGCAATTCTCTCCTTGCTTGTTTGCATTATTCTTTTGCATCCCTCTCAGTCCCATATCAAGACATTTGCATTTGATTAATACTTTATTTAATTTGTCAAGTCTTTAAAGACATCTTTGTGTGTCTGCATGGGACTCTTTCTTAAGGATCACATTAAGAAAAAAACCAAACCTTTTGCAAAAAAAACCCAACCAACCCACAACAAAAAAACCACAATACAATCATCTGGCTAACCACCCTAGGGTCTTGAAAACTTTTCCCACTATTCCTCAACTAATACACATAGGAAAATAAGACTAAAAATAAAAGAGAAAAAGAGAAGAATTATAAATTCAATGGAAAGAGCCAGGGACCTCCACACCAGCCCTTATACTAACAACGTGCCTGACTGTGGGAGTTTGTGTGTGGGTTTTGGAGCACAGAGAGCGTGATCCTTTGATATTCTGCATACAACATCCAAGACCCCTTTGGGTTACCCTACATAGAGCTGGCAGAGAGACCTTTTCCCACTCTGCCAGCATGTGTTGATCCATGCACCTGCTTTGCCTAGAAGGTAAATTACACTCAAATAAAACAGTTTGAAGCTTCCTTACCTTGTGTTTGGTGCTAATGAGCCCATGAGTGAAGTTTGCATCTGAAGATCTTGGTTTGCCAAGAGCCCCCGATTTCTTATTGCTGTCTGTGAGTTGGCCTCTTCCCCAAACAAATAAGCCATGAGACAGGAAGGGCATCCTCTCTTTAAACCATAAATCATCCCCTTAATTGGTGATCAGATGCTGTGTGAGAGAGCTGGCAGGTGTCAGTTCATGGCTGTGTAATTGAATACATCTTGCTCTGGTGCATCCCTGCTCCTCGTCTCTGCACTGTGTTGGAGAATCAATGCAAGCCTTAAGTGTGACTTACAGTGGCAGAGGGGAAAGAGAAACAGGAGAAGGAAAAGTTTATCTTTCTCCAGAGCAGTGGCTGGGTGACAGCTGAGGCAGTCAAAGTTGAAAGGCATTTCAGATGTGCATTGAGATGGTTATCTGACATCAGAGAAACTCCCAGTCACTGGCTGTTCTAGTTCATCACTATCAGCAGTTGGAAAGAAATGGGTGTATGTGGGATTTTCACTACATGGACTAGAAATACAAAAGAAAGAAACTTGTGACATGCACTCTTATCTCCCTCTGTTGATCTCATGTCTCCTTTAGCTCATATATATCTTTGGTTTTTCCCCTTCTCACTCAAATAGGGAGTTGATACACCATCATACATTCAAAAAACACAGATTGGTGTAATCACTCTGTAAAATTGCTGAGAATTAGAAGAAACGTGCTTTCCTTCAGGAGAGATATTTAAGCTTTGGATATTTTGGCCTCCTCAAGATATCAGTCATCTAACTTCCATTTAGGTGACTAACTCCTATTTTAATCAGCCAAAGCTAGGTACTTAAATATCTTTGAAGATCTGGTCCCCAGTGTCTGCAGGATCCAATCACCAATTCATCAGTCCCTGGATCCAATCAGCAGTGATTGATTTAATGATGTCAATATTCGTTTCCACTCCTCCATAATTTCCTGTCCCTGCCCTTTATGACTTTATAGGAAGCAACCTATTATGATAATTTGGTATTCCTACTGCAGAAAACTAAGTTGAAAATGAAAAACAAAATTCTACACAGAGCCAAGAAGCATCCGTAACAGCAGCATTAGTGTCCAGGCTGCTGTTTATTGAATTGTTTATCTATAATGCAATGCCACAGTTTAAAAAATTAAATTAGGCTAATTATCCTATTTAAGGAGATAACTCTCCTGTTGCTACCACTCCCATAATTTTCTGCATTTCCATCTCCTAAATTATCCACTTCTAGGCTTTTTTCTAGCTCTTATATATCTGAAAAAAGATATCCTTCGAGGTATAATTAACTTTTTCATTCAGAACCTTAATTTCCTCGCTCAGACATTTTCTGCAATGTTTAAACTATTTATTATGCAAACTTAGAGAAGTCAAACTATGAATTATGTACAAATCTACGTATTGGAGTTCTCAGCTAATCACTGCATCTCTGTGTCTTGCGGTTCAAGGTAACCAAAGTGCACAGAGTGGAAAATATCAGTCCAGCACTCAGCATATAAATGTTTTTCCTCATGTTAAAGACACTCTTTCCCTCAAATTAGATAACATATTGTTATCTTTTTAATGACTTTTTAAAAAATTCTGTTTTCAGGCAATTTTTTATCAACCACTGCTATGTTTGCCTTCCTTCACATCATACTTGCTTCATCTCTTCTCTCAATAAACTGCAATCGGACATGTGAAGACTTGCAATGACTCCTTACAACTGGGGAATGTCTTTACACTTGGTGTTAGGTCTTTTTCCTGATCTTGGTTCATTTGCTTATTCTTTCCCCTTGAATTTCTTGGGGATTATGTTAAGATTTTACATTGTAATTGTGGGGCTGGGGACTGTCCTGTATGCATCTTGTACGCTTGTACTTAAAAAAAGCACTTGTTTTTACATGAAATTTAAGCTTTAGCATCATAATAAAGGGTACTGTTGTTGTTGTGATGAAAGCTACACAGGGCTCCAAGCCTAGACTAACAACTTAAAGATGCAAAAAAATATATATATATATTTATATTTGTGGTCCCAAGGATTTTGCAATCTATGATTATCCTTTCTGCTAATTAATAGCACATCAGTGACTCTCTATCCATCCTGTCAGCAGGAAGATGTTCAAAACCCCCTCTAGCTTTTCAGTGGCATATTTCTTGCATCTCTCTTTTAACCAAAATGGAATTACATTGCTTGGAGAAACCTTTTCTCCCCCAGTGCATGTAACTTGAAGAAAAAGAAAGGAAAAAAGAAAGCTTTTATTTTTTTTTGCATATGGGATTGTTCTGATTCATTAGCAGAGAAAGCAGACAATCACTGTGGGGTTATGTCCAGTGAGACAATTCTGATTGTATAAGGCTGCAATACTTCATTGAAATCTGTTCTGTTGGGTGGAAAGCTGGAGCTTTGTCCAAGAGAATGGGACTTAATTCCCCTAAATTTAGAATCTGAAATTTCAGGCATTTAGTCTAACCTACCAGCCCAAACCTCAGTCATCCCCGATTAAATAGTTTTCAAAATGTGTGGGATAAAATATAATCTTGGAATTTTTCTGTGTGCTTCGTATATATAAAAATAGACTAAACTATGTATGAACATAGACCAGACACCTTGGAAAACCTTTATTGTCCAAGGGTAATAGTTGAAGAGGGAGAAAAATACACTTCTGAGTCAAGGGGAAAAATCCCTTCTCTAGGAAAATTCTTTGTCTAGGCTTTAACTTATCAGGGCCTTAAAAATCAGTGGCTTTTAAGCACAGCAAATGAATGTGTTGCTGAAGCTGTTTTCCCATTTAAGCCCAAAGACAAAGATGTATATGCTTCTGGAATGAAGCTTGACTAATAGATAAATACTATTAAATGTGTGCAGCTGAAGAAGAAAAGCTCCAGGTTGTTTACTGGGAAGACTCTTTTAACCCTGAGTTTGAATTCAGTGCTTTAGCTTGTATTTGCAACCTTGTTGAATGCACATTTTATTCCACATCTTTGGCCACCAGCCCAGTGGACATAAGGAAAAGGCTAGTAGGTACAATCCATTAGGAAACAGAGGATGGAACTTGGGAAGATGGAAACCAAAATGTTAAGGTTCTCTCTGTGAAGTTAAAGAAGATTTCTCAGAGCTTTGGGATTTTATCCTATTTAGGGTGGCAGGCCTTTCTCCAGACAGATTCCTCTAGAAACTGGGAAAGAGACCAAGCCTTCATTATGAGTCTGCTTGCTTCACTGTGACTGTGAGAAAGATAGGTCTTGAAGCTTCGTAAAAGGAGAAGAAAATGTATTGTTAAAGACTTCTGTAGTTGTCTCCCAATTTCTTCATAATTGGCTTTGACCCTGCATGCTCTTTTCATGCATGCACATATGTATGTGCATGAAGTAGAGGAACTTGTTTAAATTTTGGTTTTCTTTTCCACCCTTTTGGAGGTCAACAGCCCCAGAAGAGAAGGATGTTTGCAGCAACCTAGCTGTAGCCCTAGTGCGCTTAGTTTAACTCCTAAATCAGGCCCAACTGGGACCCAAACCTGCAATTTCAGAAAAACTGGTGGGAAATAAAGACCTCGTGATTTGGTCCCTTAAGCCATCCCTTCAGTCTTGAAATTTCAAACAAGCATGAACCAGGGGAAGAAATGATTGCAGGAGAACTCCTGAACTGAGCCATCAGATGGAGAGTGGAAAAAAATGAAAACAAGCTTAAAATGTCTTCTGCAAAGACAACTACAGGCCGTCAGATTTGAAAAGCCAAGTAGCTCATCAGGGATTCTCACTATCATTTTTATTTATTGTTTTTGACACCTGCTGTATCATTTCAGGAATTCTTCTGGCTTTCCAGCCTCCTGACAGATGCAGGGTGCACCAAATGCCTTTCCAATGCATCTGCCTCTGTCCTAGCAACAGGCTCAGAATACAACCAAATCCCACTGTGATCAGGGCTGGACAAGTTGAAGGATGGATAAGATGGATGCAGTGATGGCTGCTGAGAGGATGAGGCTGAAACCCGTGTCTAGGAGACTTAAAAAACTGGCTCTAGCAAATAAAACATGCACAGCAAGCGGATCAGATAATGTCAGATGAAATCTTATTTATCTCATCAGTAGCAGCTCTGCAAGTTTGTTGCTTTCACTTTTTTTAGTATTTTTTTTCTGGGATGTCTCTCATTAACCTGCTTTTCTCTGGATTTGTTTGTGCCTCGCTTTGGCAGCTGGCCAGTACAAAACAGAGCTTTAATTCCACAGACTGTAGATTGTGTCCCAGTTATTAAGCCATATTTATTTCTCTGTTTCCAGAGTTTTGTTTTAGGCTTGGGATTTTTTTTTCCGCTCCCTAGCCTCCCTATCTCTGTTTTGTTTTTTTTTCCTTGCTTTTTTCCCCCCCTATTTCTGTGTTATTTTGCTTTTCTCATTCCTACCAAGAAAAACAGTCTAGAGATTTTAACCCTTGTGGTGCCAGCAACCAAACTGCCTTTCCATGTGGCACCTGGGCCAGCCTCAGGCCCCTGATTCAAGGGCCAGATGTTGCTCTGGAAAGGGTCCTGCATGATGTAGCCCCTGCCAGTGCTGGGGGCTGAATGCAGCAATGCATTAACATGGTGCCAGACGTTGCCTGAGGCTGAGTGTGGCATTGAGGGACTCTGCTGGTGAGGGTGGGAGGCTTGTGGTTTGATGTGACAAACTGGTACATGGGGTACTTTGACAACACAGTGCCCTCTGGAGACTTTATCAGTCAGTGGGTGAGGTTTTAAGACATGGGAAGGACATTCATACTGCTAAACTTCAGCATCCTAACTTGAAGTGGTTAAGTTAATCGCTCAGCCTTTACACGTTGTATGGTCAGTGAAGAAAAAGACTTTTCTGGGACAGAATTTGAGACAGAACTCAAGCCTCCCTGCACAAGCCTTTCATTTTCTGAACTCTCAAGGAATACCTCAAAGACAAGATATCTAAACTTCAGTGTCCTAAGTCTTTCCTTCTCCTAAGCAGAAACCATTTTTGCAAACACAGGCTCACAGTTCTGCATCTTGGAGTTTGAAAGAGAGTTTAGGCATCTGTGTCCTTATTTTAAATAGCCCTTGTGCCTGCTGGAGCATGGACCCGCAGATAGGAGCAGCAGAGCTGAATAATCCACATTCAAAGTTGGGCTCAGTCCAAGTTACCACTGTGAAAATTCTGGTTGCACAATTCAGGCAGAACATTTAAGCAGTGCTTGGGAAAGGTGTTCATTTCCTAAGCTTCACCAGTACTCAGTGATGCTTTTTCGTACTTAGAGATTGGGATGGGACAAGTCTGAAACCAGAAAAAATGTGTAAGAAAGGCAAATAGTCCTGTCTTGCTCATGAGAAGACCCTGGAGGAAATACAAGGAGACATGTTTTATCAGAGGATATAATAAGAAAATTTTTATTTTTTTTAAATTGTCCATTTCTTCACTGAATATCATCCAAATTCTGTAATTATGCAATATCTGAAAATTTGGAAAGCCATCTTATCACTTCTGCTACTAGCAGAAAAAAAAATTAAAAATCAGTCCATTTTGTTTCACCCAGTGACGTCTTTTTTCTCTATGGAGGTGCTAAGATGGCTCATTCAGTCAAGAGATATTACTCAGAGGTTCACAATCCATCAACCTGGCATAGAGAAGATGGATGGCAGATTCTTTTAAAAGACATGTTAGTTTACACAAGTACTCTGAGAACTGTATTTCAGATCAACCCATTCAAAGAAAGACAGGAATTGTAAAGACAAAAGTACCCCTCCAATTTTCCTATCAAAAACTGTTGCTAACATTTCTAGCACAGCTGCGATCCAAATTAAAGCCTAGGGTGTTTTAAAGCACAGGCGGAAAAAATACCATTATATGCTATTTCTAGTTTCCACTGAACATTTCTCAATCCTATGAGAAAGAGGAGATACAGAAAGATTTGGGCACAGACATTAGATATGTTCTTAAGTCCCCACTGAAATGCTTTCAGAAGGATCCAGCATGGAGGAAATCAAAAGCTTCAGAAATGCCATTTAGAAGCCAGTCTAAGGTCTGTTTCTACCTCTTATGAATTCCTTCTGCATTTTATGAAATGCTTGTGTTTGCTGGCCTTTCCCTTCCCATTCATTCTGAAGATCACTCCTAAACTGGCACTGGCCAAGCCAAGGAATTATTGGTGTCCCTTCAACAGAGCGGACTGGGAACCAGATGGTGCATAGCTCTTGGGCTGGCAGGGTACACAAAGTTGAATTTCAATGTCAATGAGCAGCTAAATGACTGAGGGCTCATCCACACACAGTTTATTCACCAATTGGAAGACACCTAAACTGAACTGTCACAGATATTTAGTGCAGAAATACTTCTATAACTTCGAGATAGCAAACCTGAATGTAGACTGTCTCAAACCTGGTACCTGCATGTGTTTACGAGGTCACATTTTACATAGCAAGCTATCACTTATCCTCTAAATATCAGGCTGGACTTTTGTTTGCTTTGGGTTTTGTTTTTTTTTTTTTTTTAAAATCTTTTTTTCCTCACTAGTGCTAATAGTATTTTTGAAGCATATAAAATGTTGTCACAGAGTTCCTAGTTATTTACTTTTTTCCCTTTAAATTCCTTTGCCCAAATGATTGGGTTCATAATAGCTTTCATCTTTGTGAAATCAGCCCTGCATACGTGTGTATCTGGGTGGTTTGGATGTTATTCCATTTGCATGTAGCAAGTGTAATCAAGTCTATGTCACTTGCATCTAAACAACTCTCTGACTTAATACTATAAGTGAATTCGCTTTATCTGTCAAGATGATGAAGACTAGCACCATTTTCCCTCCTGTTGGATAAAACACTTTTAAAGTTAGGAAATTGTCATCTTCGTTTAACAAAAAAAAAAAAAAAAGAAAAGAAAAAGGATATTTTAGTTCTATCAGCATGAGTTCTCCTTTATGTGCCATTCAGATTAAAGATTTTTGCTTCCTACATATAATAGAGAGAGGTATTTAAAGAGCCAGACAAGAAATCAAGTCACTCTCTGGTCTGCAATGGATAGCAGTCAGGACCTGATTTGGTCTCTATTTGTGAGAACTTTAGTTCAGGTCTGTTGCTTCTGAGATCTCAGAGACTCAGAAACACTCAATGACATTTTTGACATAAGAATACAGCCTCCTCAATTTTATTTGCCCAGTTTTGCTCACTAAACAGTATGTAAACAGTTTTTTTAACATTCCAGTCATGCAAATCTTCCTACCAAATTTCAGTAACACCAAAGTAGGTCGAATTTATGCTCATATGTGAGCAATTCCTATCCCTCCTTTACTACCCAGAATCTTCACTTTGGCATAAAGGCAATTAAAGATTTTCTATTCCTTCAAGTCTCTTGGTACCTCTATTAATCTGGTTCTCAACATCTTGATTTTGTGCTAAATTAGTGTTCCCTGTCCCTTCTCTTCATCCTCCCCTTTCCTGTTAGTGTAATGATCTTCTACACCCTGCCTGCCCCAAACAGCCCCTCCCCTTACACTGGCTCCTCTTCTACCGAAATAGATTTTCTCCAAATGGCACAACCTCATGTTCACAGAGGACGTCAAATACTCCAAAATATGACACGCTCTAGCTTACACAGTTCCATTATAAATTCACTTCCAGAATTTTCTGCATCCTGTCTTACTTTACAGGGAGGAAGGCTGCCCAAGAAGGTTCCTTGAACTTGCCTGTTCTTCATCTGCCTCTTTCCACATGAGTATATGTCCAGACTCTTCTGTAACAAGTTAGTTTCTATATAAAGGTGAGTTACTTGGACTAAGACATATTGCTCTTACCAAAAACTTGCCTAATGGGTCCAAGAATCTTGTTTATTTTGATGTCTAATGACAGCAAGATGCTGACTAATGAAGTCTTGTCTATTCTTTTTGCTTTATTGAATGACCAACCAGCCCATCAGTCTTGAGACAGCCTTTCTCTCATTTCTTGAGAGATAATCTGAGAAAGGATCTCTCTTTTCTTTAGCTGTTGACTTTCTCTTTGCCCCACCCCCTCTTTCTCTTTTTTAATAGACATACACAATTTTCTTTTAATCTATGCTACGAGTACATTCTCAGTCCCATGTAGATCCCTATTCCTTTCTACTAATTGGATCATCAGAGATAATTTCCTACATAACAGCCTAAGAGACTAGAAACAACTGAACATTTTCAGTTAAGAGAAAATTATTCTGTTTTCCTTCTGTTTAGGGCTCTCATTCTCATGACACTAGCCATGTAGTAGGTCACCAAGTCCTTTTGGTGCTGGCAGTTACTGAATGTCTGATGGGGTGATACTGGTCTCAGCTCTTCTGCTAAGCTCAGGGGAGTTTGTACGATATTACTGTGATTTGCTATGATTACTATTTGATCAGCTGAGTATCTGCCTTCCCACAGTACCCCGAGCATTGTCTACACGTTGCAGAGAAGGGAAGCCATTCCTGGTATTTGCCAGAGCCTGTGTCATCATGTTCTAGTGATGTTCATTTAACTACCACCAGATCATTCCCACCCTTCAGAGTGGTCCCTGGTCACTATGTTCCCTTTGAGGATGAGAACATTTGACTTCATTCACACAGAGGCAAGACACCGATGCCAGCTCCCAGAAAAAGGCAAGGTCCAACCCACAGCAAGGTGCTGATTCACCCAAGGGTTTCCAGTGACTGATGCTTTCCTTAAAAATGAGTACTTTTAAAAGCAGATAAATAATGAACTTCAAGCCACATTTCTGCAGCTCAATGGTGACATCCAGTGACTGGCTCAGTTATTCCCAGGTGTGTATTCTGCAGGGGCCAGCCATTCCTGTTTCTTGGCTCTGAGAGTGGCTCACATGCCTTTTGCAATCACATCATGTTCATTCTGGAAAATACTTTAAAACAAAATCCTTGTTTAGATTTGCATAATCACTTAATTGCAGCGCTTCACATCTCTTTTCTTCCTGTTGAGCAGAGCTCTGTGCAGCAAGCACTGTGTCCATAAGCTCAGCTTACAGTCCTAATATACCTGAAAAGGTTTAACTCCACTGATGAAAGAATTCCAGCTTTTAAACTGAATTTCGTGAACAGCAGCTGTTTACCTTCTTTGTGACCTGAAGTGATCTGAAATCTTTTATAAGCCGGACAGAATTATTCTGCAGTCACACCACACCTGCCTGAGGGTGCAGGGTTTGGGAGTGCTCTCCTGAGCAGAGTCACAGTGGGAGTAAAGGCAGAGAAAAGGGGTGACATGTTGGAAAGGAACAGAAAAAAAAAAGACACATAGAGAAAATGGAAATGACAGAGAACAGGGGAACAGGGGAAAAAAAAAAAAAAAGAGGAGAAAAAAAGGCAGAAAAACTTCTGGAGGGAAAGCTAGAAAAATAAGTAAAAAGAACCTGAAGGGAGAAGAGGAGATGAGGCAGAAGGAAGAGCTGTCCCGGTCTCAGCGAGAATCATGCCATTAAGGGATCTCAGTGCAGTGGAGATGGCATGTATTGAATCTACTCTGTCAGTGCAGCAGCACCTGGCTTTCCACGGTGATAAATGTCATATGTCTTTGCTGACACTTGATAAAGGTTCTGTCTATCAGCTGTGCCAGCCAGCGGGGCCAGCTGGCTCAAGCTTAACCTTCATCACGGCTCTTTCAAAGAGAAGTCCCAGAGTTTTCCTCTCTTCTGCCGCTCCCTCTTCGGAGATGCTTCCCCTCTTCCCAGCTCATTCACCCTGCTCACCTCAGTGCTTTCTGGCACTCAGCTTAAAAAAAAAAAAAGACCACAGGCAGCAGAAATAAAATTGTCTGACTTAGCCAGCCAAGGAGAGACAGTCTGAGGCTAGGCTTATCCAAGCAAGGCACTCAAGTAGGATGGAAGACATGGAAAAACAGGAATGCTACAATAATAATAATAAAAAAAAAGATGAAACACCCCCCCCCCCCCCCATTTCACCCTTCAAACTAGACTTGCAGCTAATAATCCAGACAGTTCCTCAGCCAGTGTTAAAAGAAGTGAACTCACTTACCCAAAAGGATTTGGCCCTGTGTCCCCAGTGATGGGAGAGGCACTGGTGTCAAAGGCACTAAAAGAACAGATCAATGGAAGCGTCATTATATATTTAAATATAGTTTGGATTCAGCTCTGAGAGCACTGGGAAGTAACTAGAGGCATAACACTTCTCATGGGAAGGCCAAAACACCCTCTAAAAATGCAGAGATTTTAAAGCTTGTAGCCATAATTGGAAAGCGCAGACTGGCTACATTGTTAGCTTCATTTTAGAGGTTAAACCAAAAAGGGAAGGTTATTTGTCTAAGGTCAAAAATGAGCAAAATGTCCAAGTGCAAAAAATAGCAAGCAGCTGGTCAGCCTGGAATAAAAAGAGGCAGAAAACATCTCAGTTGCAAAACAAAATGAACGAATACAAACCACCTGAATTGCAGCTATTCAGGAAGTGAAAAATTCAGAAAGACTGAAGGATAAGAATAAATCATACATTAGCACATCAGGTTAATATGGCAGCAAATAACAGGAGAACAGGGTTATTTAGGGTGTATATAAATTCTTGTCTAGAGAGGTCATTTTTTTTCCTCTCTCTGGACTCAATGAGACAAACATTCAGTCAGTTCTGAGTATCTCAGCATCAACAACATATTGACAACTTGGAGGGTACTCAAAGAACATCTTCAGGGATCATTTAGGGACTGGAAGGATTGATTTACGAGGAAATTTCTTATGATCTAAGTGGAACAGATTCATCTCTACTCTAATTCCATTGATGTCAAAGGGCCAAATTTTGCCCTCAATTACAACAGTGTAGCTGTGGTGAAACTTCACTGGAGTAAAAATATAAGGTCATAATTAGAAAAAAAAATCAAAAAGGAATATGCATTAGACACCAGACTTACCTCTGTGGAGAAATAGTAGAAACTCCAGTGCTTGTGACATTTAAAATTAACCAAGATAACAGGATTGAATAGTATTATACAGAGACCTGCAGTGACAAGGGAAATAAAAATACATAAGTGTTATTTTCCCTTATTTTTATTATTATGATGATTACTGTTCTATGAAAGGAGGAATCCACATCTGACATTAACTTCCTATTGGCTCTTTTAAGCATAATGTATTTTAATACAGACAAAAAAATACCATCAGAGGAAAATCCTTCTTTGGCAGAAAAGAAAATAGAGTTTTTAAAGTATGTGAGGGATAAAGGAAAACCTAACAATAGTATCAGCCTATTACAACATGCTACAGCTGGTGATGATAAAGCAGAGATGACAAACTGTTAATAACGATGGAAAAAAGGCAATTCTATTCAATAACAGTTTATATACTGCAGTGAAAAGAGATGGCTCTGAGGAAAGATTTTAGAGGATGCCTGAAGTAAGTTCAGGCTGATTTGTAATTTGAAGTATGAACATGATATAGTCCTCACTACTGGAATCACAGAATTTTACCAATTGCTTGCATGTTGTAGTAGGGAAAATCTATTACCCCTTCACTTTTACCTCCAAGACAAAAATAATGTTCATAACAGAAAAAAACCCAGGTGATTTTGGAAGCAGGGAGAGGACCTGAACAGGTTTCAGGGTTTCTTATGTCTAGGGTTAGAAATAAATCAAGGCAGCTAATGTGCACAGAGTGTGTAGAGCAAGTCCAGCATAAGAACAGCCATGTCCATCACAACACAGATCTGGAAGATAAGAGGGATCAAAATTCAAGCAAAAAGCACACTCCTTGTGTATGAGCATCACATCTGGGCTGCAAGGGAAGGATCTCTTCCAGAGGGAGAAATGAGAAGTGCTAAATTCACAATCCTGTGGGTTTGTGAGTCCTGTTTCTCCCTATCCCACCAAATTCTCCAAGAATGTAAAACAGGGCTGTGAATAGTTACAGGGACCCCCTGCCTAGGCCAAGGATTGATAAAAAGAAGTCCTAAAGAAACTTATGTAATAATTGAAGAAGAAAATCTTCTAAGAAAGAGTGGAATGAAAAAGGAGGAGAAGGAATAGAAGACCATACTTACAAGGCATGGAGAATGGACAGTGAGGATAAATCAGTTACAAGACTTGCATAAATGACCAACCAAGAAGTTGATTTTACTGTGACACCAGGCTTTGGATTGAGGTCTGCTGATGGCAAGGAAGGTGAGAAGGTCATTTAAGTTCACCAATAGTTGAACAACAGCTATTATAGACCAGTCTGGATACACTAAATCAAGAAACATCCTGCAAATGCTAATACAAGTCAAAACAATAGGAGAGTTACAGGTAACAGGCTCTGCAAACACTGGCACATTAAAAAAAAAAAAAGCTATATGGAATTACTAGTTACTCTGGATTGATAATTTATCCTGACATATATGCAGTAAAAGTAATGGAAGAACTAATAGAGGAACCAATTAATAAAGAATTAAGGGATAGGAATAGAATTAATGACTGTCAACATGATTTTATAGAAAATAGGTTTTATCAAATAAACCTGATTTAATTATCTGGGGAGATTCCAAGTTGGACTGATAATCACATTGATGTTCTTGGCTTTAGTAAAGCTTTTGACTCAGTATCATAAAATGTTTTGATGTTAAAAGTTAGAGCTACATTAATACAACACACACTAAACAGATTAAAAACTGACTAACTTTATGAGTTCAGCAAGTAATAATTAATGGGACTTTATCATGAACATTTTTTTCCTTGAGGAATTTTGATAGATAAGTGTATCTATGGTTGGTGCTATGCAATACTTTAGCAAAGAACCCCAAAATGATATATAATATACAATCACTATTGCTAAAATATATCAACGTAACAAAGTTAGATGAAATGGCAAATGAAGGTACTTCCAGACAGTGCTCAGGTTTGTCTGACAGCTAAGTCCATTCAAGAAAATATCCAGCTGTGTACCGGGGCTGTGCGCTGAGCCTGAGGACACAGTGCTGTTGTGCTGTTCTGGTATCCACGTGCAGAGCTGACCTTGGACAACCTGCAAGGAGATAGGAAAGGGTCCAGGACACCTAATCCTAGATGCTCCAGATCTACTTTTCTTCTTTTTCCTGGATCCCATGACCATTTCCAATGCACTCTTGGAGGTAGCTACCTGAATCCTAAATTTTCTGACACTTCCTCTTTTTTTTTTTTCTTTTTCCAGTGCCATCTTTCAGGGCCTGCCCTTAGACCCTGAAGCTCTGGCTTAAATCCATGCCATCTGCAGAGACCCTCTTCTTTGCAGCCATCCTGCCAGAGACTGCATTTAACTCATAACCTTATAGCTTTGTGTATGCTATTAAAACTTGCAGTTTTCCCCTTATGTTCTTCAGTTGCAGAGCTAGTTTCAGATCCCAAATAACTCTCCCTACTCTAGCAATGGAAATGGGCTGTTATTTCCCTGAATTCAAACAATCAGGGACCTTTGTGAGGGTGTTTTTCTTCTCCTTCCCTTTGTCATCCTGATATGTATCTGCCAGATTCTGTAATACACAAAATCCCAAAGAAAAACAAGCACTTACATTTCTCCCCCTCCTCTCCACTTCCCCACCCACAAATAAGTGGTATGCTTTTAGTGCACTTAGTGTTCTCAGATTATGTTAAAATATAACAAACATATACTGTTCTAGTCTTTCATGAAAACTTTAAATTGCTATTTCTGGGCTCAATTCAATCCTTGCCTCATTCTGTGATAAAAGGACTTAAAAGCTCTGTTCTAGAATAGAATAGGGTTTGGGTTTTATATAGCATTTTTCATGTTCACAGTATCCCAAAGGGCTTTACAAAGCACTGATGGAGACACTGGAAGTGCAGTAAGCGCAGGCAAAGGCAGCATCCATTATGTGCTCAGGGATGGCTCACGCAACCAGCACCCAGCCTTATGTAAGAGCAATGGGTTTGAAGGGAAAGGAGCATTAGTTGGACATGAACATTACTTTAATGAGCCACAGGGATGTCTAGGATTCTGAAACAGTAGGTGGAGAAGAGAAGGAGAGACGGGAAAGTGTAGGGTGTGGGGGGGTGGAGGTGCATTACTAGAATGAACTAATTTGCTCATGGAGATGGCACGAGGGAAAGATGGAGATGGGTGGTTTTCCAGGATGGTGGAGGTGTAGGGCTCCTGTGTTTGTGAACACGCTCACAACACAGCAATGAGGAGCGAGGGGCCAAAGAGGGTGTGTGGGGTGGTGTGGGGATGGGGTTGAACAACTTGCATGCGGTCAGGACTGGGAATAAAGGGTGGGAGAGGCCATAGCCAGACAGAAAGACTACACATAGTACACGACTCTGGAAGGAGTCAGCGTGGAAAATTCGTAGGAAGGAGGCCATGTACATTCATGGCTGAATTGTGCACATGTTATCTGTGTATTTGAGCAGGGGAATGGGTGAGAAATTGCGTGCAAGACAACGGATTAATATGCACCAACATATATTCTTTGGAGAACAAAAAGCTTCTAAAGAAAAACAAAAAAAATGGACTGTGTGAGGTATGGGGAAAGGGTAGAGTCTTTCTTGGGAAAAGACTGCACAGCAGAAAAGAAGAGTGAGATTGTCAGGGGCCAGAACAGTGCACGGAGGGGAAGTACACCTCTGTCTGGGGGTACCTCTCAGAGCAAGGCAAAGAAATGAAAACTTTTCCCAGAGACTACGTGGTGTGAAAAGGAAAGATTTTGTTTAAAATTGGCTATGGGATTTCTTGATGTTTGCGTCAGAGCAAGTCAAAAAGAACACATATCACTTTACTTCCACTCACTTATATGTTCCTTTCAAAATCCGGCATTTTAGGGACTCAGTATTAAAAATAAATGAGAAATTCCTGCTAAAGAATGATTTTTTCAATGCATCATAAAGCATGCATTTAAATGTAGAATATTTTTAAAGATGTAAATGCCTAAAAGATGTTATTTACTCTGGTAGAAGTGGACTTCTGTTTTAATGTCAGTTTTGTCACTAGAAAAAGAATTTAAGACAAATTGGGGAACGACAAAACAAAACCAAAAACCACTCTTTAACCTCTCCTTCAACAAAAACAAAGGAATAAATTTAGTCACTCCCTCTTCTCTCTCTTTCGTAAAAAAAATATGGTCTAACTCATATTATGATGTGAAGACTAAGAAGCCTTGAATCAGAGATTATAAATGAGAATTTACTGTAATGACATGGAGGTTAGTGTATAAGTCAGGAAGAGACTTGTGCAGGAGACAGAGACCATTATAGCTCTTCATGGGGGTGATAAAAAAAAACCAAACAAAAAACCAGGAACTTATTTCTGATAGAAAATTAGGAGGGGTTTTTATATTTTAGTCCACTATAACTCAACTGAGATAATCGGTAGAACTTTCCTGTGTAGACACAGACATTAGCAGTGCCCATTACATATATGCTTTAGAAAATCTTATGGCGCATTTCTATTACACACTGATGTTTCTCCCTCCCTGATTCCCCAACAGCACTTGTTTTTGAGCAGAACTCTGTGAGAGCAATTTGGGGTTGTGAGGCTTACAAAACCTGTGCTCATTCTTGCATGTAAAAATCTCCAGATGTTCAGTTTGCAGCTCCTTCGTGGGGCTACACATGACATTTTCTTTACCCTTGGTTATCCCATGAATTATAAAGAATGAGCCAGAGAGGACACATGTATGAAATGCTGCTGGAGCCCTGGCCTATGATGCTTCCCATGGCTGCTCGGGAGAGAAGCAACATGCTTGTGAGAGAGAAGACAAGAAGGTAAAAGAGAATGACACAGGTCACAGAAGGCAAATTCTGACAGACATCTTTCCAAAGCCAAAATATTATAATTCTCATTTAAAGGAGATCTCAGCAAATAAATCCACTGACATTTTAACATTTCACATCAGCC
The DNA here is from genome assembly GCA_004320125.1 of Scolopax mira. Lineage (NCBI taxonomy): Eukaryota > Metazoa > Chordata > Aves > Charadriiformes > Scolopacidae > Scolopax > Scolopax mira. The sequence continues at coordinate 9,770 of BJBW01019374.1, read as the reverse complement.
AAGGATCAGACCATCCTACTGCTCCTGGGCTACAGGTCTTGTCCTGGAAAGCCAGGATAAAAGTGAGACCTGCAGAGTCTGCTTTTCCCAGTGTTGTTTTCCTTCATTAACAAATCTACATCCCAGTCTTTTCTCCCACGACCAACTGCAGAGCTGGTGTGTTGCTTGTGCTTTGCATGTGCCTGGGATGACAGCAAAGGAAACTGCTATGCAAGAGGAAAAGATTAAACAGCAGGAAAACTGCAACATTCCTATCTGAAAGAATTGGTGGACAGAAAGTAGATGAACTATAAAAGCAAAGAAATGTCTCCAGACTAAAATAAATAGTAAGCTCAAAAAATCTACCTCTAAGAGATTATGTAGGTGGAACTTTACAAAAGATATCTCTGGGGTTTACACCAGTGTGTGCCATTGCTTTAAATCATTTGCCAGGCACATGAGAGTTTAATAACAGGTTTTGATAGAGTATTCTTCTAAGGTGATTTTGGAGATTACATAGAGGGAAAAGGTAAAAATAAACCTGAATGGGAGGAGTTTGTTGCAATACTAGATTTAAAGCCTGATGGAAAAGTCATGAATGTCTTGTTTAAGAATGAAGCCCTAGAAATACAGGATATCACTTCTTTGCTTGCAAAGTTTTCAGTGAACTGACTAAAATAACAAGATGCCAACATTGAGACAGGCAGATGGAAAGGAGCTGATAAGCCATAGACAAATGAAATATCTTTAAATATCCTTTCAAAGTGATTTCACTTTAATGAATAAAGCATAGAGAAGGGCTTGGATCAAAGTTCTGAACCAAATATCTGTTGGAAAATGCAAAGGGTCTGTTTCATAAACTATTTGAAAATGATGATGTTTTTTCATATTACATAAAAAAAAAAAAAAAATATATATTTATTTTAAAATATATATTCTTGAAAGTTTATGGACTTCCTGTAAACAGAGATGTCATTATGGAGCTCAGGTATTTTTGAGTGGTTGAAACAGGTTCCCCCTTATATTTGGGCTGCAAGAGTGAAGCAGTAAAACTCCATTCAACTGATTTTAATGTCACTGATTATTGCTGGCTAAGAATCTGGATTTATTACGCTGTCTTGGGTTTACAGATTTACACTATATGCTTTAGATTTTTCCTATAGTAGCAACAGCTGCAAGATGAAACTTAAGAAGACTCAGGTTGAGATCTGTGTAAAGAATAAAATTTGTGGGATTTGCAAAGCACATAAAAGCCCATTCCCCTCCTCCCCCCACACTCTCACAAGGCAATCCTTTGAAATGGGCTACAGTCTCAGAAAAGAGACACTTTTCTTTTAAATACTCTAGTTTGACTGCTCACTAAGAAATATTCTTAATTCTGAAGTAAACCATGATGGAAGAAACTATGCTAGAACCTGTAATCTACACAAAGAGAAGATCTTCAAACCCAAGACCAGGCACACTTCCCTGCCTTCCCAGTGCCCTCCCTGCCTGCTTGGTGCTCCACTAGCTGCCCCTCAAAATAAAGTAATAAAAATTTAAATGAGTTTTCGAGAAAATCTCCTGTCACTTTAATAACATACCAGGTTAATAATATTAAATCACTGGAGGCCAAGGAGATGTCACTGGAAATATTTAAGGCTCCCCACTCGAGAGTGATGAGACTTTCAAGTAGCTGGGAGAGAATCAGAATGGGATAGCAAGGACTGGAGAGACTGATCCTGGCCCATCAGGAAAAGTCATTTTGCAGGGTCTGGCTTCTCATTTAAGGAACATACAATATTTTAACAAAATAAACATTTATCTAATCCTGGAAGTGAAGTTTATGATGGTGAAAAGGGCTAGGACAGCTCTGCAGGCAGCAGTCCACAGTGTATCCACCAAACCAGTTAATGATAGACAAGAGTGGGGTCAGCTTCCAGCCTTTTGCTCTGCCAAGATACTAGTTCCTCAATGTCAGAAATGAGAATTGTACTGACATGGACACAATCATATCCCTTTGAGCTGGCCTTTACTTCTGCTTGGGGTTTGACCACACCTTGATCCACCTGGGCATTTTACTGAGGCAACCAACCTTAAAACAAACCTACCAACCAAAAATACAGAACCATCTCCTAAAGACAGATGGACAGGATAAGTTTAAGGCTGGCTGAGATTGCTAGAATGATACAAAGCTTTTTGACAGAGCTCTGGGATTTGTGTCCTTTTAAAAAATATACAATTTCAATTTTTTTTTTTATTGATCCACAGATATAACTGGACTGTGTGAAAGTGGCCAGATCCCTAGCTCAAAAAACCTTCTCAGGAGTTGTTCTGATTTATACCAGCTAAAGGTAAAATCCTCTTCAGCTGGGGGATAATCCACATTTCTTTGGTTCTTGAGTTTGCTGGACAAACAATTCAGGAAGAAGAGGGAGTGAAGTGGGTTTGCAATTTGAAGGACCCTTACAGCTCCTGTTGCTTACAGCTCTGCTTCCCTTTCCGTCAGAAGGAAGACTCAAGCACAAATATCACTTGTTCAGACTCTAAGTTGTGAGACAATATGTAGGGCAGGCAAAACCTTATCCTTAAAAAGCACGCAGTCTCAGTTTGCTTGTATCTCTGTAAGTACAACTTTTGCCTGATGCAGTGACAAACCCCTACATGTGCATTGGAAAGGCAGTCACCACTCCCCCCATAACCTAAAGATGAACACAAGAAGAAAGTAGATTGTGACAAATATGAGGTTTTATCTTTCAGTCAACGTTGATCCTTCCTTGGTGAGTGATCACACGGAGTCACGCTGGCCACCTTCTGAACTCGGTGGAAAGCAGTCTCCTCACAGAAGGGAAGAGTTAGAAATACAACTCCAGCATTACAATCCACTCTCTGGAGCTGATGCCACAATCCTTATCAACAGGTCTGATTGCTGCATCAGGTAAATTAGCCAAATTATTAGAAACTAAACTGAACAGAATTAGTGAATACATGGACAAGTTGTTCTTTGGAAAGAGTCAATACAGCTGTTGTAGAGGGAAGTCATGCCTCACAAATCATTCTGGGGTCTTTGAAGTAATTAAGAAATATATCAATAACGATGATGTAGTCAAAGTACTGCTTGGGAATTAAAAAACAAACCAAACATCTCATGGTAGCATCTAAAGGAAGCTATTACCTAGTGGAACGAGAGGTAAAATTTTCTTGTTAAAAGCTTAAGAGGACAGGAAGCAAACATATTCATAAATGGGCTGGAAAAGGGGATTCATAATGAGAAGATTAAGTTAGTGGAAGACACAGAATAACTGTGCAGGGTCAAATTTGAAGATGACTATAGAAAATCACAGGAGTCTCTTGAGATTCAGCTCTCCACCATATTCTGCTTTCCAGGAAATCTTGCACCTTGCCATGAAACCAGCAATAAAGCAACATTTGTTTATGTGATCTAAACACTTTAAATGGGTTTTGTACCAGCTGGCCCTTCCTGTGTGCTGTATGTCTGTTGTGGAAGCAACCTGCTTTCATTCTCCACAAGGTGCCACTAGCACCAATGTCCCTTTTATAATAATGGACCAGATTGTCTGCAGGTGTAAATCAATCTCATTTCCTATAGATCAATAGTGATAGGCCAATTTCTGCCAGATCAACAGTGAGATAAATAATGGTAATGCTGGAGATTTCTTGAAAATAGTAGTTTTTCATCACATGTGAGGATTGAAGAAGATCAGGTGGGTTTCATTTTTATCAAAACAGGACAAATAAGGTTTTGTTCAGTGCAATACAGACCTTTCTTTCAGTGAAAGAAAAGGAAAAAAACTGTACTTACTTTTGTTTATTTTATGTTTCCCCTCCCTACAGTGCCACAGAAGAGAAAATAAGCTGATAAATTCTGTATTAGCACTAACACGTGTATCAACAATACTGACATGTTTTCAGTTGAATTTTCAGTTCGTTCTATTTTCCACTGCACAATGAAATTCAGTTCAATTGAAAGATTCAATAGTAATTGGAAATAGGCACTGGAAATTGCATAATCTGGTTCTCAAAGACCCAGAAATTAACAAACAAACAAACAAACAGAACACACACAAAACTAAAGTAACCACATTCTGTAAAGATGTAATAAGTCAATTAAATTCATGCACAATATGATTCTTGGCTGACGGGAGAATACAAAGAGAGAGGTCAGATCCTGTTTTCTAAAAGGAGCCTCATGAAAAGGCAAGCAAATGGAAATGTCATTATTGAACATTACGATGAGAGATGAAAGGAGTCTCATCCAAAAAAAAACTCCAAGGGGGTGAAATGAAAATTGCTCAGAAAGGAAGTAAATGAAAGGGGATGTGATAAAGTCAGTGATGAGTAAACATGGGGGAGAACTGCAACTCAGGTTCAGATGATAATGGTAATGAATACTGAAGGGCCTGATCTGTTGCAGGTAGAAACCAAGAGTTTCATCATCCTCAGTGAGGCTGCACAGATTCACACCCACTGAGTCTTGTCCTCAGTGGGTGCACTGTATTTAGGTACATCTTTCATCAATTGATATTGTGCACAAACTATTATCTTCACCCATATGTGGAAAAAGTGAGGTGGGAACAAAGGCCTTGTGGCTTTTCATTTTTTCTCACAACTGCAGTTGTGCATTTGGGATGTTACTATATTTGAGGACCCTGTTGAAAGCCAGAGCCAAGTCATCTCCAGAGACAAAAACCACAGGCCTGAAGATTAAATGATTCACCCCAAACCAGATGCTTCCAAAATGGCTAAGGGAGTCAAAGGACTTGTCCATACAACACAACTCAGGGCTATGTAACACCAGTTAAGACCCTTCATTAGGATGGTTTGAATATAAAAAAAAAAGTACAGCATTAGTTTAGTTGTCCTTTGGGATTGCTTCAAGGATTTCAATGACAGACACTGAACGGACATTCTTTCATAAGAAAATACCCATTTTTGGAAATGTTCATGCCTAAGAAAGGGTGAATTTTGAGTTATCATTACCTAAATCTAAGTTGACGTACATACTTATGATGCCTGCAGGAATTCTATACATGGGCAATGGTGAAAGGGGATCCCTAGCCCATATTTCATGCCTGTTCTGTTAGAGGGATCCTGGTGGCAGCTACATGTGAAATGAAAGCCCTGCAGAGAGATCATTTTCTTAGACAAGTTAATCATTCCATAAAGGTACTCCTTACTCCCTGCCGTGAACTGTCGCGTAGCTCCGCTGCCTGCTGTTCAACTGTTGAGTGATTCCACTCAAAACTGGTTGCCACTCATTTATGAAGAGGTAATCCCTGTGCTTGGCATATGCAGGTTTGTTTAATATGTGAAACGCCACGAGATCCACTGGGATGGAAGGTTCTCAATGGATGCTCATCATCATCAAATGCAGGATGATAGTTAATTAGCTCGCATGTCTCTCAGTACACCATGAGAATAGCCATTCAAGCTTGACAGAGATAACTTGCCTGAGAAGGAAGTAATCCTGATAAATGTAACTCCAGGAAAGGACAGTAGAAATTAGAAGCAGAAGCAGTATCTCTCCATATAAGAATATTAATTTTGATCCCACTTCTACCATTGCTGAGTTAACACTGACATGCCAGATGAATTGAAGGTTAGACAAGTGACATTCACTGCTGACATCATCACAGCGATATGAGCATTGACCTCTGACATTCACAACTAACCCTCCTGTAGCAAGGGGATGTACTTTTGTCCACTGTGTTCCAACACAAATACAAGAAATAAAACTTTTTTTTTTTTTCATAAAACTTAGCTATAAGTGCTCAGCACCTGCAACAGTCTGGTCCTTTCCTTACCGCAGGCACCCCCTGTTAAAAATCATGCCACCTGGCTGCTATATGGCAAACCCAGAAATAACAGCGTTTTAATCATGCGACCAATGCAACATATATACTTCCTATATGCACTTGTTTATCACTGATGATGAAACATCACAAAAACAACTCCTTAAAAAGTGACACGCGTATCTAAGTCCAGCCATGCAGAAAGACGCTTTTCAAATCTGGGCCACAGTTTGTGAAACCTGCTGAGCAGAAAGGTGTTCTGTAAGATATTATTATTAGGAATTTTATAAAACTTTGAAGGTTATTATTGCTCCAGATTAGGTTGAAATGTTTAATTATGAACAGAGAGAAGGTTTTTGGCCTTTTCAAAGGCTAGAAGCCTTTATTGATTTTATTAGTCAAAGAAGGTGATAATTTTTATATTAATAACCACAGAGCAATTTCTCTGTTAAACAGTGATTATAAAATACTAACTGAAATGCCATTGGAAAAGTCCGGGGAAGGTCACTCTTTTTTCTTATTTCTTGCCATCAATCATAGTCTATCAAAGGCTGCAGAAATATAGCAATAATCTAAGTTGAATTGTGGGCACTTCTGAACTTGCGGGCAGATGTGGCAATGCCTTCCCTGTTAATTGAGGCTGGATCAAATGAAAGCCTTTGATTGAATGAACTATAATTGCTTGCTCGATAGCTGCAAACATGGTTGGCCACCTGACGTGTTTGTTAAAGGGCTGTGTGCCTTATGCAAACACATCTGTGGAAGGCCCTGGATTAACAGATGGAGATCGGACAGGAGTGACTTCAAATCAACAGAGCCACTGGGTGCAAGTCACCTTTGCAGCTTTTTCAGTTTTTTTTTTCCTGGTATTGCACACAGGGAAGATGGGACAAGTTTCAGCACAGCCTGTCAAGGTGCCTGGGACATCCTTCCAGCACTGTCCCCTCGTGCTGGGAGCTCGTGGTGCCACTGAGACCTCCCCACCCAGTTGGAATGTCATAAACAATTGGATGCAATGCCAAAAGTCAGAGTTTCACTGTGCTATGGGCTACCAGAACACCATAGTTGGTTTGGTTGGGCCTTTGGTTTTTATTTCAATTGTCACCTTTAGATGGGAGGTGCCTGTCTGCACCAGGGCAGAGGCTCAGGCAGCCTGGTTTCACAGTGCTATACCAGAAGTCCTTCCAGTACCTAAAGGGGTACAGGAGAAATGGGGGAAGACTCTTTATCAGGGAGTGGAGCAACAGGATGAGGAGGAACATTTTTAAACTGAAATAAGTGAGGTTTACATGAGATATTAGGAAGAAATTCTTTGGCGTGAAGGTGGTGAGACACTTTGGAGCTTTGAGCAACCTGGTCTGGTGGGAGGTATCACTGCCCAGGGCAGAGGGGTGGTACTGGATGATCCTTCAGGATCCAGTTGTATCCTTAAGGTTTCAACCTGAACTATTCTATGATTCTATAAGTCCTGTAGCAAATCAACTCGGGATGTCCTGCCCACAGGAGCACATTTTTTTCCTAGCCCTCATCAATTAGTAGCTGCTTTATACCCCGAAGCTTGATGTTCTCTATCCCTCATACATTTTTTATTTTCTCTAATAGAATTTCTCATTATTCATATGAGTGTCTAATCCTTTTGTGAATCCTCCAAAGCTCTTAGCTTCAATAATGTCTGTGGTATCGAGTGCCACATGTTAATTGTGCGCTATGTAAGGAAAAGTTTCTTACTATCAGCTTTAAATCATTTGCTTTAAGAAAATATTTTAATGGTTAAATAAATCATAATAGAATATAACATTGCATAGATAGGACTTATCTTGCCTTAAAAATTTATCGTGCTTTTTGAACACTGTGAAACTGAAGCATGAAAGGACACAACCTACAGTTGATCATTTACTGATAGATATAAAGATAGAACCTGGGAGTTCTACTTCTTGTATTATTTCTATAAATAAAAAGTTATAAATATTTTTCCATATACTGAAAGCTGCTTTATACATCTCAAGTTTTCATGTTCATTTTAAAGAACAATCTCATTGCCTTGCATTCATAAAGAAAAAAACCCCAGCATTCCTATCTGATACAGAGACTGTGTTAGAAGAAATGTCAGGGATCACATTCTGCCAAATCAAGTTTACTGTGACCCTCTGGGAACCAAGATAAACTTCTGAAAAGCAAAAGACTAACATGTTGAAGCTACTGGGAATTGTCTGTACTGGACAGGATTAAAGTCATTCTGACTCTTCTATTGCCAATAATCTCTGAGAGGAAATTTGATTTTTGCTCACCATAAATAACTTTATATATTTCACTTGCTAATATTATTGGGGTGGTGTGATGAACAAACTCATGCAAAATATACCCTACTTACCAATATAGAGAGAAAGGCTCTGTGAGAAAATAACCACCCTCACGTCAAATATACACCTCATCTGCACACAAAAAATAGCCGAGGACAGGGAATTACATTTGCGCTGCTTCTGGCTTATGTGTTGTATTAATGGTTTCTGGGTACATTTTTGTCATGCAGGGATAAAGAAGATGGAAAATAATCATCCTTACTTATCTAAGTATGGTATTTAGATGACCATCATTACCTCTGTATTTGAGAGCTTCCACACATTTAGTGTATAAATACACTCTGAAAATCTCATGAAGCGAGAAAGTGTTGACAGCGCCACGTTACAGGAAAGAACCAAGACAGAGCAAAGAGGTGACTTATTCAAGACTACAGAGACCTGTGGCAGTGCAGAAACTTGAACCTAGGTCACCCAAGTTTTAATTTATTGCTTTATGTGCTGCTACAACCTGCCCTATTGACCCATATTACCTCCCTCGTCGTTTATCGATAAAGCAGGGATTTCTTTGTAAAGAGAAACATTACAGGAAATGCCACAGTTTACACAAGAAACCTTTCCTGCTGGAAGTGATATAGGTTGCATTGTGCAAATGGTCAGTTGCATCTTTTCATCCAAAGTTGGTGGATTTTAATCCCAGCAAGCATTCTGTGGGATAGGAGTGCCATTGCCTCCCAGGCTCAGATGGTCAAATGTCCCAGTGAAATCCAGACACAGCCACAAGAGATGGCTGATGTAGAAGATAATTGACAGAGGTTTCCAAAGACTTAGCTGACTGCTGAACTATCTTTCCCTCTTACTCAAGAGGAAAGACCCTGAGAAAAGCCAGAAAATAGGGCCCCAATTTTTTTTTTCCTACTGATTTTAAAATATGCACGTCCTGTACAGATACAGGTATAACTTTACTTCAGTCAGAGAGTGTTCTGTAGTGCCTTCGCAATCCTGACTCACAGGACATCTTCCCCTTGTTTACAGTTTAATTTAAATTAATGTTTTAATTTTTTCAAACAAACAGTGACATATTTATGAATGCATTACCATTGAATAATCTCTCGTGAATATCAAATAGCTTCAGCAATTCTAAACTACAAAGCCCTTTAAGCCAGAAGCATGTGCTCACACAAACAGATTTGTTTAAAATAACCAAATTTCCTCAAGTTTTCAGCTGTCAATAGAAATCAGCATTTGCAATGAATACAAGTTGCATTCTAGAAAGGAGGACTCTGATGGGCTATATATGGCTTACAGAGCAGTTGTTCAGCAGGAGTCAGTATCACATCGTACACTGGCTCCCAATCTCCCACACTACTCTCCTGGAGAAACTGGCTGCCCATAGCTTCAATGGGAATAGTCTCCACCGAGGTAAAACTGGCTGGAGGGCCGGGTCCAGAGAGTGGTGGTGAATGGAGTTAAATCCAGTTGCGCCAGGGGAGGTTCAGGTTAGATATTAGTAAATATTTCTTTCCTGAAAGGGTTGTCAGGCCTTGGAATGGGCTGCCCAGGGAGGTGGTTGAGGCACCATCCCTGGAGGTATTCAAGAGATGAGTTGACATGGTGCTCAGGGATATGGATTAGTAGTGGATTGGTGTTGTTTTGGGTGTGCTGTGGGGTTTGTGTGGGTTTTTTTTTTTGTTTGTGTGTG
>BJBW01019347.1:0-15936 GCA_004320125.1 Scolopax mira | reverse complement strand
TGGAATGAGATGGTCTTTGAAGTCCCTTCCAACCCAAACCGCTTTAAGATCCCCTGCCACCCTTTACCCCACACCCAAGTGGTGACAGGAAGACATGGGGGAGCCACAAGCCGCTGTGCCTTTACACAATCCTGCTTTATTTACCCCTTTGTACAAAACCTTTTTTTTTCCCCGCTTTATTTTACAAAGCCACCCCCCGGCCCTTGGGGAGGGCAGGGGGGGTGAGAGGGGACCCCATAACTTAGGAGCACCCAGCTGCTCACCCACCCTCTCTCACCTCCACCAGGGCCTGGGGTGGGTGGCAGCAGTGGGGAGACCCCTAGCAGGGTGAATGCTCCCCCCACAAACCATGGGGAGCCCGGGGAGGGGAGAGGGGGGCTTTAGCCCCACAGTTGTGGTCTGGCATCACATCCCACTGCAGCTCCCAACCTGGGTCCCTGTCCTGCGACGGTTACTGCCACGGAGGAATAATAAATAGGCTCAGTGAGTAGGTATTTGGGTACTACATATAGGGCTACAGCTTGATACATCCTCACTAGATAAAGGTGGGTGGGGGGTGAGGGCCTCCCCCAGCTCCTCACGTACCCCCAGTTTCCCTGTGCTGCTGGGTCTGGGTCTGCCTGGGCAGCACATGGTGAGAGAGAGGTGGGGGCCTTGGGAGGGACCCCGGGGGCGGCAGGTCGTGGGGCTCTGGGACAGGGAGAAGGGCCCACGGCGCAGCCCAGATCCTCCCGGCCATTGTGGGGGGAACTTGGGTGGCTCAGCCACCCCCTGCCAGGCTCCCATTTCTCATGGTGCCAGCACCCTGTGGGGCGGGCACCCAGTGCAGATTGACGGTGTCCCTTTTGGTCACCAACACCTGGCCAAGCCCCCACAGATGCCCCCCAGCTTCGAGCCCGCCCCTGCACATGAGGGACCACATCCAGCCACGCCGGCCATCCTGTCCCCATCCCTCTAGCCCGTGTCGTCCCCCCCTGGCGCCCCACATCCCTGCACACCCCCCAGCAGTGTCCTTCAGCCCAGGTCCGTGCGCAGCCCAGCTGCCCGGGGTGCAGACCCAGCCCCACGCCGGCCCTACAAGTACGTGTCTTCGCTTTCCCGGGAGCTCAGGCTTTCCTTGGACTGGTGGTGGGGGGAGACCTGGGGGTGCAGCAGCTCCCGGGCTGAGCCGGGCGCTCCGTTGCCCTCGGCCCCAGGGCCATTGGCAGGGCCAGCCGGGCTCTTTTCTCGGTTCTTCTCCTTGCTCTTGCGGGCCTTGGGCACAGGGGCTGCCCCGGGGGGGACGATGATAGAGGGGACGGGCTCCAGCGCCTTGCGGGTGGGGGGCTCGGCCTCGCTGATGGCCTTGGCGCCGTGCAGGCGCGGGGGGGACTTGCACTGCAGCTCCCCGTGTGTCTCCCGCCACTTCTTCAGCTGGATCAGGTGCTCCCGCTCGATCTGACGCTCTGTCACCGGCAGTTCGATGACCTGTGGGGACAGATTCATGCCATCAGCACCTCTCCCGACAATGACGGTGCCACCTGGGGCCACTCCAGACAGGGGGTCAGGGTCCCCCAGGGCACAGGCACCCCCAAATCCAAGCCTTTTGGGGGCCGCTCCTCTCTGCCCACCTGTGGGCAAGCCCAGTCCAGCAACATGGCCGATTGGGGGGCACTGGAGGACCCCGGACCCTCTCCAGCACCTCACCTCCTGCACCAGAAAGGTCTCCTGCATGATCTTGGGGCTGAGGGCCCTCAGCCTCTCCATGGTTTCGTACTGGCCCTGGCAGGACTTGAGCTTGTCCGAGGAGCCCAGGGTGTGTTTGAGCAGCACGAGGCCCACCCGGAAAATGATCTTCACTCCTGCAAGGGGAGAGGTGAGGTGGTGAGTGCCAGGCAGGACAGGGTGACACTGTCACCATGGTCCCCAGATGCCGTGGGGCAGCACCAGGTCTGTCCTGCTAGGAGTCAGGATGTGCAAGAGGATGGATTTGGGATGCAGGTGCCCCCTTGCCCCTAGGAAAACAGCCCAGTCTCCAACCCAGGCATGGGGTTGCTCCAAATCTGCCCTACACTGGCTCCCACGGGCTCCTGCTGCAAGCCTTGAGTGAAGTCCACATGCCATGGGGGCTGCAGCTGGTCACTCCGGGAGGAAGAGGAGGATGGTGGGGAGTTTCTACCTTCACAGAAGAACATGTCCCAGACGCGCAGGACGGAGCTCCAGGGCAGTGTGCGGGAGAAGGCACACATGAACCACTCCGTCATGTAGAGGATGGGGTCAATCTTCTGTTTGCTCAGGTGCTTGTAGGCTACGGGTGAGACCTTGTGCAGCAGCGAGAAGAGGATCTGTCCGTCCAGCTGAATGGCCTCCTGCAGGGGAGAGTGTTGAGAGCCCCAGGATCAGCTCCCCGCTGCCTGTCCCCAGCAGGGGAGCAGCCCGCCCTCCAAACCTGGCTACAGGAGCAGAGCTGTGCTCCGCAAATACTAGCAGCAAAGCTACTCTGAGCCCCTCCATCCCTGACTCCTGGGGGTCCTGGTACAACAAGGAGACCGTGGGAGCACCCAGGATCTCCCCAAGCTCTGTTAGGCTTGGAGACATCACAGCTCCCTGTCACCTCAGGCCAGCACTCACCAGCTTCTCACTGTAATAGCCAGGGAGGTACTTCTCGCAGATCTGCACCAGGCACCAGAACGCTTGCTGCAAGCCAAGGGACAGGGGGTGAGCACCCGGGCAGGGGGGGGTCCCTGCAGCCCCCACCCTGCTCCCAGGGACCAAGGGAGTGGGAAGGAGGAGGCAAGAACAGCCGGGCTGAGGGGCTCTTCCCTGCACCAGCCAAGATCTGGGGGTAAACGGGTGCTGTGAGCCAAGCAGCACCCCGAAGCCAGCCACAGCCTCCCACGGGCCCCAGCTTCGTGGCCACTGGGTCCCCCCGCGTGCTCGTACCTCGGCTGGCATGTGCATGAGTAGGACGGCAGCGATGGGGGCCTGGGCCTGGCAGTAGCCCTCCTCGGGGCGGTACAGCGTGTACGCCTTCAACACCCGAAACAGGTCCTGCTGCCTGCGGAGACACCCCCAGGAGGGAGAAGTGGGGAGAGGGCACAGACACGGCCCCACAGCCTCCCCCACCGATCAAACCGGCACGTGGTGACCCAGCACCGTGGGCCGGACGCTGGCCACCACTCTTCCCCCACGAGCCCAAGTTGAGCTGGGATCCTTACACCACACAAACCCCGAGCTACGGGACATGATAATCATGGCTCTGCTCCAGGAAGCTCTGCCCACAGAGGCCCCATCCTGCCTGGATCTGAGAGGTCTCAGAGGAACCAATCACCTCCTGGGGATGCTGGCTCGGGGTGAGCCATGGCCAGGCAGGGACCCAGGGCAAACACAGTAGCACAGATGCTCCCTGACACGTGGGGAACAGCATTTCCCTGGAGAAATGGAGGCCACAGCCAGCCACCTCCACCCTCCTGCCACGACAACTCCCACCCCGCTGGGGGTTGGAGCTGGTGCCAACTGTGACCCCTGCACCAAGCTCCTGGGAAGCCATCTTGTTTCCTGGATGCTCTGCAAGCTGGGGTGGGGGGAGCTTAAGGACAGCAGGGGACACTGTAAGGGATGAGTGTGTCTCTGAGCCAGATAGACAGTGCCCACACCATGGAGCTGGTTCAGCCCAGTGGCTGCTGAAGACCAGACAGGCAGCAGGTCCACTTACCCGTGGCCTCCACGTGAGACAAACATCTCGTGGAAGGGGAACTGCCGATGGAGATCCCGCTCAATCACATCCAGCCACTTTGGGTCCCCTGTGAGGAGATCCAGTTCCTGGGGAGCAGAAGGTGGGGGTGAACAACACTCCACACTGACACACACGTGTGGGATGCAACGAGCCCACGCGAGCCAGAGGAGCAGCCACAGGGCTGGACCTGGCTCTGCCCGGACCATGAGCCCTATCAGGGCTGGGACACTAGCCCCCTTCACCCCCTCCACAGCAGGAACAGGCAGCATCTGGGATGCCAACAGAGACCCCAGGCCTGGAGGGAGCAGGAGCCATCCCTGCACTGTGTCCCCTCCACCAGCACCCCCTCCCCAGTGGTGCAGGAGGGTCCCCAGCAGCCACTCACATCAAACTTGCCCATGTTCTGCTCCAGTTTGACCTTGCTCCCGGAGAGGTACTGCCAGGCTCGGCCCCGCAGCGAGGGTGGGATCCCCTTCTGGCACCGCAGCCGGATCTGTGAGGAGACACACAGCCATCATGGGGGGGATACAGCAGAACAGTGGGGGGTAGAGTGGCCAGTGGGGGGCAAGACAGGAGCCAGGCCCAGCACTGCTGGTCCCTTGCTGCCTCCTTGTGTCCTTGCCACCCCTGGGGACAGGGTACCCAGCCACACATCCCCTGATGGTGGCTAGCATTGCACAGACCTACAGAAGAGTGTGGCGAGCTGCATCCCTGAGGGTCTCCGGAGGGGTCTGCTCAACCCCTCCTGCCCAGAATTGCTCTTAACATGCCAGGCATAGCTACACCAGCACAAGGGAGCTGCAGACGGCTGCCAGGAGCCCAGCCAAGGCTTTGTGGGTTCCAAACAGCTCCAAACAAGCCTGGCTCTGCCTCAAAGCAGGATCCTGCTGTGAACTGGAAAGGCAAACATTGGAGCCAAGGCAGGGAACGGGTGGCTCCCTCCCACTGGGGATGCAGGGGAGGGCTCTCTGACCACCAGGCCAGCCCTCCTTCTTGCCCATGGGGCCAAAGGGAGAAGACTCTGCTGAGTATCTCAGCCTTCCTGCCCGCTCACCCTGGGCAGAAGAGCAGCTCCACGCATGGCCGGCTCCGTGCCCACAGTTGGCCTCCAGTTTCCTTGGCACAGGGCACCAGCCAAGACCAAAGTCCAGGCAAGGCAGTGACCGCTGGTACCCACCCTGCAGCAGGGAGCCCAGCTGGCTTAACCCTGCCACTGCCAGCGCCCCAAGGGGACCATGACAAGAGACACCCCCCAACACATCCCACTCCAGGCCTGGGGGAAGCAGCAGCACCATCTCCCCACAGTCCTCGGCCGGGACACAGGAGACCAGTGCTTTCAGCACAGTTACCCCACATAAAGCCCTGCAAAAAGCCAGCATGGCCTCATTTCCACACTTGGGTGGCACATGCCAAAGTGTTAGAGATGTACCAGGGCTCCGAGAGCCACAACCGACAGCTCCCAAAGCCTCCCTGGGCCTCCCCAAGCTCCTTGTCCCTGTCTGACACCATAACACAGGAGCAGGCAGTTGTGTTTCCAAGCAGCCCAGCCCGGCGCGGCAGCAACGCCATGTCCCCAGGAGGGTTTGCTGCCCCCTCACCGCTGCGCTGGTTGTTTACCCGGGCAGGTCCTGAGCCCTGCGAGGTCTTTGTGCTCGCAGGAAATGCGGCAGGCAATGCCCAGGAGTGGCTGTGGGAGGTTCTGCTGCTGCTGACAGCTCCCTTTTCGAGCCGGCTCCCTTTCCTGCTGGCTAAGCTGCCAGGAAGGAAGCCGCCTCGCTGAGTTTCGGTTCGGCAGCCCCTCCAACTGGCCAGGATCAGCGCAGCTGGGGACAAGCAGCTGAGCAGCTCATCCCCTTGGCTCCGCACGGGGTCCTGCCAATAACCCCCAAGCTGGGGGTACCCGGCTCCTGGGATTCCACCGTGTCCTTCCCGGGACAGGGAGCACGCCTGGGTTGAGGGACGTTGAAAGCAAAGAGCAGCGGGAGTGTGCCCATCCTTGGAGAGCAGCGGGAGCTGCCCACGCGTCTGCCCTCCTTCGGTCTGGCTGGAAAGGGCAAGGACAGGAAGAGCGCGATGGCACGGCTCGGCACCGCTGCTCTGCTGGGATCGGAGCCAGGTGGGCGAGGGAGGGAGATTTTCAGGATGCCAGAGCAGTGCAGGTGTGAGAGAGCCCAGCAAGAGCCAGCCCAAGAGATCCCCCGGGCCATCAGCCAACCCCGGCGAGGCAGCCAGAAAAGGACCGGGGTTTTTCAGCAGCACAGGGAGCTCCTCCAAAGTAGCAGGCCCCGAGCCACGTGGCGTGGCCCCGTACCAAAGCAGGCAGGCTCCCGCCAGAGCCGGGACAGTCCACAGTATCCGAGGCCAGCCCTGGCACCTTTTCCCGAGCAGCCCCAGGGCTCTGGGCATGGAGCAACTCCCTGAAGCAGACCTCAGAGGCTCTGAACACGGATTTTTTGCTGCAGGACAGACTACACGGCACATCAGCCCCACAGAGATCCCCAGGAGCTCAGCCCAAGCACGAGGGAGCTGCCGGAGTATTCACCCGCGCTGCGGCACGGCTGGAGAGCAGCAGAAACTGCCCACAGAACACCCCAAGAGCTCTCCCAAACCCTTTACGAGTGGCCAAGAAACAGCTGAGGGATTCCTGTGTTGTTCACCAAGCAGGGATGGCACTCTGGGAGTACAGCACGCGGAGTAGTGCCAGGAGGCTCTGCCAGCCAGAGGGAGGAAGAGGAGGAGGCGGTGGCCCTTTGGCCACTCTCAGGCTTGGCTGACTCTTGCCAGCAGCCTCACCGCTTCCAGCAGACACCCAGCAGCAACCCAGGGCTTGTTGCATCCCATCCCTGCCTCGTTCACAAGCTCAGGACGTCAAGGAGCACCAACGGACCAAGGCACGGAGCCACCCAGCACACGCCATCGTGAGTCCCCTAAGGATCCCAGCTCTCAGATCAGAGTCGAGCACATCAGGCTCCAACATTTCCTACCCTGAGCTTTTTTTTGGTCTACAAGATGCTTGGAGGTTTCCATGACCGAACAATTCCCATGGCTGCCTGCAGGCAGCCAAAGAAGCCCCAGGAAGGCTCCAGCCGGGCGAGGAGCAGACGGAAGCAGGAGCGGGCTGGCTCGGAGACCACAGGCCCAGCCCCAACTCCGAGCTCCAGCTTCTTCTCTCTGGCAACCAGAAGCATCTCAGGGAGGAAACAGCCCACTCAAACCAAAGCATCATCCAAAGGCAACGCTGTCTGTCTGTCTGTGGGGACCTGGTGACACACAGGCTGCCCCAAAGCCCCGATGGACACTGCTGCACCTCCCCTTGCCTGCACAGCTGTCCTGTCCCGGGGGAGGGACAATACTTACCTTCTTGTGTTTTTTGGCCATCCACTTGTCCCAGTTGTTGAGCATGTCCAGCCACTTGGACTCCCGCTGCCGTAGCACCTCCAAGGGCACCTCCTCCAGCCTGCGGGATGGGGGAAGAGCCCGGTCAGCATGGTGCCGAGCCCTCCCGGTACCTCAGAGCCCACCCTGTCCCCTCCAGCACCCTGTGTGCCCCCAACAGCTGGCTGGTGGCCACCCCTGCCAGCACAGAGCCCGGCTGGGACATGCTCGAGGGCGGCGGCGTTTCAGCAGCTGCTCGGTGCTGCCGGAAGCGCTCACCACCCGTGAAATCACACCAGCGCAGCCCGAGCTCCCCGGCCATTCAAAACCTCCGGGGAGCAGCCCGTGCTGCAACCACCGTGTGCCTGAGGATCCCTGGGGACACGTGCCCAGAAAGGGGAGCCCACCAGCAAGGCAAGGAATCGGGGAGCCTGACTAGAGCTAATGGCTAAGCTGAGCAAGGTCTGATCCGCCCCCCCCCCCCCCCCCCCGGGGAGGGGGGCTGGCTGCAGATGGAGAAAGCAGAGGCCATAAGCACCATGTCATCTGCACAGCCCAAATCATGCTCGCACCCCAAAAGCCTGGCCCTGCTCCAGGCCCGGCACCGAGCCCGGCCAAGGGTCCCCCAGGAGGGAGGGGAGTGTGTTTTCCAGCAACAGCTCAGCCAAACCAGGGAATCCGATTTAACCCTGCCGTGCCGAGACACCGAAGCTGGGGAGGGGAGAGCCAAGGCTGCGGCCTCCAACCCCTTTGGGCACCTCTGCTTTTCATCAGTGAGGAGACAGACTGACACGGGCTGCGCGCATCCCGGGGAGAGCGGAAGCTCCTTCAAGCCACCAGGGAAGAAGGACCAACTTCAGCAGAGCTGGTGCCTTCCCAAGCTCAGCTCCCCACTGCCCCGTGGCCACGCCAATCCCAGGAGTGGCCACGTCCTTTCCAGCGGTCCAGGTGCCCAGCATCCCTTGGGGAGGTGCTGCAAGACACACAGACCCTGCCTCCTCCTGGACCTCCCCGTGTTAGGAGCTGGAAAACAAGTAGTATGGAGAGCCCATGGCTGCATCCAGCTGGCAGCGCTGCCCTGCTCCCTGCCCAGCCCTTCCCCATCGCGTCCCACCCACCGCAGCGGGTCAGACGGGGCCGAGCTCGATTGTTTCGGAGAGCAAACCCTCTCCAAAAGGATCCGCTCTGCTCGGTGAGGCCACCCCACCCTCCCCAGCACTGGTTGGACTCGGCCAGCAGCTCCCTCGCCAGCATGGCACGGGGATGGAGGGAGCGCAGCCCGGCACAGGGATGGAGGGAACACTGGCCCCAAGCCGGGGAGCCTGGGCTGCTGGAAAAGCTGGGGCTCTCCGAGGCGTGGGAAGCTCTGGACGTTGGATACAGGAGCTGGCCACGGGCCTGCTGGAGCCCGGCCAGCCCAGACTGGAAGCCGTTACCAGCTGATGGCTGCTTGGCAGCGGGTACAGAGTGAGGACCAGAGACATTTCAGATGGCCAAGGAGGGGAAGGACAGGGTAGGGGCATCCCAGCCCAGGAGGCAAGGAGATGCTCTTCCACATCCCCACTGTGGGTAACAGCCCCACAGCTCAGCCCTTCCCGGTGTCCCCAGACCCTCGGGAGATACCAGTACACCCCACTGGTTCTCCCCAAAACCCAGAGAGACCACAACTCTGATAGCCACAGAAGAAGGCACTGCACTCCTGTTTATCCACTCCTGGACAGATGGAGTAGATAAAAGCCTGGAGGAAAGCAGGATCGGGCCCCAGCACATCTGCAGGGCATGGGAGGAAAGGTCTGTCCCCAGTGACCACAGCCACCAGCTGTCAGCACCCCCAATGATCTCCAGCACCGGGAGCCGCTGCCTGCTGAGCCCTAGGGACAGGGACATCCATCCCCAAGTACCTAGGGACGGCCATAGGGACAACAGCAAAGCATCCCCAAAACATGGTGTGTGGCCAGGACAGGGTGTGGAACCCCAGGCAGGAGAGGCCACCGTGAGGCTGAGCCGTGAACCCAATGGGCAAGGACAGGTTTTATCACGCAGAGCGCTGCACCTTGCCCAGCAGTCACTCCTCCAGAGCCTTCTCTCTCCGCAGAGCACCCAAGCGATGCCCACAGGCTTAGGAGGGGGGAACAGCGTGCTTCTTGTAGACGGGGAAACTGAGGCATGGGGACCACCTGAGAGCAGGGCGTGGAGAGGAACCTGCTCCGGGCGATGTCCCAGCCAGAGGGGAGTGGGACTGCTGCCCGTCCTCAGCGCCACACTCTGCCCAGGCGTCACCACCAAACAGTCCAGGGAACCTGCTCCCCAGCAGCCCGGAGCACATTCCTGGGTGCCGGCACCACCCCGGGGCCCAGCGCCTGGGGCCGGTCTAGCCCTGGGGGTTGCCCGCAGCCCATCTCTGCTGGCCCCCGCTTCCTCCCAAAGGGCTTCCCCTCCGCCGAGGGCTCGCCGGCCTACGCCTCCTCGCCAACGGCTACCGGTTCCCTCGGCTGGACACCGAACAACGGCCTGACCTCCCCCGTTCGACGGCGGCCAAAAACACACCGGAACGGCTGGGCTGGAGGGGGGGAAGAAGAGGCCCAGAAACAGCCAGACCCCGGCGGGGAGGAGGAGGCCGCTCTCCCCGGCCACTCCTCTCGCTGCTCACGGGACGGGAGAGACGGGGAGGCGGGGGGAGGGGACGACTGGAACGGCTTTGGGTGCTCTCCCTCACCCGGGGCCGATGGTGAAAGGCCGGGGCCCGGCCACCCGCCCCCGCCCGGGGCCCAGCGTCGGGCCCGCCGCAGGACGCCCCCCACCCCGGGGCGGGATGAGCCACTCCCCGCCCCACAGAAGGCTGAGGGGCGGCCGGCGGCCTCCCCCGAGCGGTTCCCCGTCCTTTCCCCCCGGTTCCACTCACGGCCCCTCGGCGCTGCGGCTGCCCACGATGAAGCCGAACTTGTCGACGCGCCGTTCCTCAGGGCCGCCGCCGTTCACCTCGGAGTCGGAGCCGAGGGAGCTGAGCTCGTCGCAGCCCGGCTCAGCCAGGCTCTCGCGGGTGCCGGCCAGGCTGTGGTGCCGGCTGCCGGGCGAGCCGGGCCCGCCGCCCCCGCGGCTCTTGGCCATGGCGGCGGCGCGGCTCAGCGGCGGCCCGGCCGCTCCTCCATGCCGCGGCCACGGCGGCGGCCACGCCCCTTCTTCCCGACCACACCCCCGCGCCTCCACGCTATTGGGCTGGAGAGGCCCACCTACCAATGAGATGAGCGGAGAGCGGCGGGGAACCCGCCCCTCGCGGGAGAGGATTGGTCAAGCGGCCGAGAGGGAGCTGTCTGTCAGGACTTGACACCGCCCACGGCCGTGCCAGCGAGGGGGCGGTGCCAGGGCTGGTGGTGGGAGCGGGCCCCTACTGGGGCGGCACTGGTCAAACTGGTTCCCCGCCCTCTAAAAATCAAAGGACAGAAGGACAGACGAGGCGGTGGGTGAGAGCGGGGGACCCCCAGGGACCTGCCGGGGTGAAACCCTGCTGGGCTCCTCCACCCCCTCCCCACCACCCCCAGGCTCCAGCCCTGGAGCCACCAGGTACCCAACGGACCCAAAACTCACTCTTTCAGCACCAAATCAACCCTTTCCCAGATTTTTTCCTGCAGCCCCGGCCTCGCGGGTCCTCCCCCCTGAAGGGTCCTCCCCCCCTGTATGTTGGATACATACATTTATCCCTAATATTTAGATGGAAAGGGACAGATAGGGTTCCACACAAGGTATTTCTGGAGAGTTTCCTTTCTGTCTGGGAGAGAAATGCAGGGACTGAGGGAGCACTGGTGGGACTGGGGGGCTCCCCCCACTGAGCACAGCTGGAGAGGAACAGCTGGCTGCCCTTAAGCCCAGTCCCATGGTTTGGGGCCCGTGCCGGATGCAAAACCATGACTTCTCCATTTCAGAGCCAATATAAAGGTTAAAAAAAAAAAAGAAACAACACAAACCACCCAACAAGCTTTACATTTCTGGAAAACACCACTGGGTACCTGGTTTTGTTTTCACCAAAACTGTAGAATCATAGAAGGGGGTGGGTGGGAGGGAAGGGACCTTTAAAGGTACCCGCTTGGGGCAGGGGGGCTGGACAAAGTGACATCTCCAAGGAGATCAGGTTGTACCAATCATGCAGTTTTTAAAAGCAAAAGGGATGTCATTCTGGCACCTTCCTGCAGGGACTCGTCCTCCCAAACCACAGTGGGGATGGGTGACATGTGCGCAGAGGTGGCAGCTGGCCATGGCAGTGGCTGAGTCGGACCACTGGCCACCTGGGCTGGGCCAACAGGAGCCACCTTCCCTCCACCATCTCTGTAAAGGGGATGTTCCTGTAACGCCTGACTGCTGCTAAAATAGAGAGATAATAATAAATCCATGGCTTTGGGTTGTCCCAAAAGGACCTAAACCAGACACTCACCTCTCCCTCGGCACCCCAATCTCTGTCCATGGACTTCGCTCTGACCAAGGGAACAAGAATAATCAAAAAATTCAAACAAAACCCTTTTCTTGCAGCTTTTTCCAGAAAATGAACAGGGTTTCCTACAGTAAATGGCTTCAATCAACAAAACCCCAAGGTCTCTCCCCACCAGAGTGCTCTGAAGACAGGCACATCTCCACCCAAAACCACCTTAAGAGAGGAGGAGGAGGGACTGGCTGTTTATTAAACAACTCTGGGGCTGCACAGAAGCAGCAGGAAGCCCTTCAGTGCAAGGACCCAGAGCTCTGGTATCACCAGGAACAGCCCCGGAGGCTCATGAAGAGGGGAAATTTCCAAGTCAGGGTCAGGGCGAGAGGCTCTTGCAGATAAATCAGAGACAGAGAAAGAACAAGGGACTTAATGAGTAAGTTTTCAATTAAGAAACAGGTTAAATGAAGCAGCAAGCATTGCAGCCAGCCAGACGATGGTCTCGGTCAGCGTCAATCCCTCAAAGATGGATCTAGACTAAGCTGGGCACCTCTGTGTTGCTTCCCGAGGGAATCTGAGGGTGCCAGCACTCGAGTACAGCACGGATCACTAACACGCTGCTGCTGTTACACACTACGACACTACATTTACACATTTCGGGGCTCTACCACCTCCTCCCCCCCTCCCCCCAGCCACCCAAACACGGGGTTCAGAGTCCCTCTTGTCAAACTGGAGCGGGCAGGCGGTGGCAGTAGCCCCTAAAAGACTGGAGGATTCAAAGGGTTGGGGTCACACAAGTAGCAATGCAGCCGTGTCCCATCTCTGGGCTCCAAGACTCCTACTTCTTCCTGCCACCTCTTTCTTTGAGGGCCAGGTGAATGAGAGAGCCACTTGCCATGTTGTAATACGCCAGAGAGTTCGAATCCTTGATGAAAATGCCCTGAGGGGAGGAGAAAAGGAAAAACCAAACCCAGTCAGAGCAGAAATCTGAATTTCTGTGCAGGACCCCACACACTCCTGGCCCCACTCTCAGAACAGGGGGACAAAAGAACGTCACTGGCTTTGAAAGACCCCAGAGAAACCAGTATCTCGGAAGGTGGGCACTGGAGGAGCTGGGTATTTGTTTACCCTTTAAAAAAAAATAAAAAAAAAATCAGTGAAGCTTCTTTTCTTGCTAAGGATTAACACATTATCTGCCCACAGATGAGCTCCGAGGAGGTAAGTGCCCAAAGTTCACTGCTTAGGCAGCAGGTTCTGCCTCTGCACATGCATGACTGGGAACAAGTTACTAAAAAGGAACGGTGCCTTTTTAACAGCTCCAGTCTCCCAAGGAAGAGAGATCCCTTCCCTTCCATCATTTAGATTCAAGGTACTCTCACCCACCTTCCAGAGCACACATGACACACAGCTACTGCATTTCCACATCAAAACCCCCTGATAAAATAATAGGCCGATTTCAGAGAAAGCCATGAAGCTGAGAGGACTCATCTGCAGCAGCAGCAACAACGTGAAGATCCACAGATGCTGCCCAGTAAAGGCCTGTTCTGTGAAAAGCCAGGAGTGATATCCCAACAGGAAAAACATTCCCCTGCTCCTCCCAGTATCTCAGTCGATACCTCACAATTTCTTGTAAAAAGTCACTTTGGGCACGAGAAAGCCCTGAAGTAACAAAGAGGATTTGAAGGGCTTATACCAACCTCGTACTGCAGTTTCTGTTTCCCAGCTGGCATCCCCGTGGCCTCGTGGATCTTAACCTTTATGACAGACACCTAAGGAGAAACCAAAAGCTCACTCAGGGCGTTCTTCCCCACTCTACAGATGGACAGCACCGTTCACCCAGCCCCACTGGGCAAGAGGCCACAGCTTGGGGACATCCAGAGCTTTACAGCTCCTGCCACACAGGTCAACTGCTGGTCATAAAGGGAAGGAACTCAGCAGCAAAGCAAGGGATAGAGACCAGGTTAATGAGCTACGTGCCTGGTCTGAGAGAGGCAGAGTGAACACCAACACTTGGCCATTCAGCTTCCATTCTGTCTTGTCCTGCATGTTGGGAACCTGGACTTTGACCGTGACCGGACCCTAGAGGAAACAAAGATAATGTCTCTTACAGGCAAGGAGACTCAGAACTATGATAAGAGAGCAGCAGACATTATTTATAAACACAGTGGCAGACAGATTATTTATTTCCAAAACTAGCCACATATCTCAGCTTCTTTGTGAACACACAGAAACGTATTTTCATCAACACTGAGAAAGTGACTTCACTGCTACCAAAATAAAACATGTAGATGGATTTCTCCCATCAGTCTCTGATTTTGCATGCCACACCTGCATTCACAGTATTACAGAGGGGACGTACGAAGCATTAAAGGGGAGACAGCTCTGTGCAGATGGCCAGGAAAATTGTACAGTCTGAAAGGACTGAAAACTCAACCCACTGATGGCACTCCTTGGGAAGGAATTCAGTCTAACACTGAGCTCATGCTGTTATGGAATGTCCCATATCACCACACCATCCCGCTGACACTGATATATTAAATCTCCTTCCCTCTCCAGTTTAATAGTCCTCTGCTTAAAAGCTTATTAGCAGCATTAGTTCTTCTTTACATTACTATAACCCCACCTCTCAGTGCCCTTAATTACAGCAGACTTACTCTGCATCTGCGTGCAGTGCTGCATTGCTCTTTCCAGTAAAATACAAACCAGTTCAGTTTGCTCAGGAATGGGAGTGGGAAGGAGCCACCTCAGAGCGACTCCCTCACGAAGTTCTCCTGCTCATCAGCTCCTCTTGGGGGAGGGAGCTGGTGTGACACCCTGTTCAGAGGCATCAGGGCCCTGGTGCTTCTCAACATGTCACCTGCCCCCCAGGTACCTTGTTCCTGCGCAGAAACTCCTCCTCAGGGATCAGGCTGTCTTCACTCTTCAGTTTCTTTGAGACTGGCTCGTCCTCCATGGGTGGTGGGGGGTGGACAGGAGGCATGGGGGCCGGGGAGGGAACCGGAGCCACGGGAGGAGCAGGGACGAACGCTGAAAGGGGACAGGGAGACACAATACAACCTGCAGTCACCCAGCAAGTACACAGCAGGCACTCCTCCCTCACGCAACAACTCTTTTAGCAGACCAGTAAGGGCTGAAAATAAATGTCACGATACATGGAGGAAGTTACCACAACCAAAAGCGAGATGCAAACTTCAAACGTAGGTAGGAGATGTTTTATATTGAGAAACAGTCCAGAAAAGATAAGCGGCACAAGAGATGTAGAAAAAGATCATGTAGAAAAGATCATGTAGAAAAAGAAAGTGAAAAATTGTTTTTTACATCGTGCTTTCCAACTTAAAAGCACCCAATGTTATGAAGGGTGCTACGAGGAAAGGGGCCAGACAACAGCTTTTCCTCCCCCAGCAGCAAGCTCTGTAACGAGCTGTAACACCCCAGGAGGTGCTGGCAGTTCCTCTTTGCTCTGGTTCCTCCTGGAAAGCAGTGTGGATTCTAAATCATCACCCGGGCAGCCTCCTGGGGACACAGACATAACATGGGCGAGACAGAATTCTCTGTATTTCCTGCTGCAGGAGGAGTTCTGAGCCCAAAAGCTGTACTGTACAGCTGTGTTAAGTGCTATTAAACACCCCAATGATTGGGACTGCAAGCCCAGTTACACACAAGGCACAAAAGGAAAAGAGAATCAAAAGATCACGCCCCGTTTATACAGGAACGAGCAGATAATTAACAAGAAAGAGCAGAAGTTACTGACCTGTGGGAACTATCATGGGAGGCGGGCGGGGGCTCATGATGGGGGGAGCAGAGGGTGGCATGGGGACCACGTTGATGCGTGGGGTATGGATTATTGGTGGCATGGGGGTGGCTATGACAGATCCTGGAGGCAAACGGACCACAGGTGTCATCGGGGGACGAGGCATGACCGGAACTGCAGAGACAACAGCAGCACGGACGGGAGGGGGCATCTGGAGAGAGAAGGTAATTTTTCTCAGCAAGTACATTGAGATGCTGCTCACAATCTTGCCTGTAAACAGGCATAAAGCCTCATTAACAGATTAAAAGGCTCTTCCTTCCCTTAGCAATCTTGGAAAAGGAGCTATTTCAGACACAGGCAGCAGAGCCCCTGGGGCAGGAACACTGGGCAGTGAGTCACCTGTGAATGTTTCTTACCTGCAGCTATTTTTGTTGTGCATCATGCCTTTTTACACCTAATAAAAGGCCCCCACCCATTGCTTTATTAGCCATATCTTCCTCCAAGATCTCACTGCCCAGGTTCTTCCTCTGCCCAGCTGATCAAGTCTTTTTGATACCTCTAAGGACAGAAAAAACTCCACCTATTCTTATTTTCCATTTTTAACAGCAAGTTCAATAATCATAGAATCATCTGGGCTGGAAGGGACCTTCAAAGGCCATCTAGTCCGACCCCCCTGCAGTC
>BJBW01019321.1:0-16960 GCA_004320125.1 Scolopax mira | reverse complement strand
GGGCTGCAAGTGCCCACTGCCTGCTCATGTCCAGCTTCTCGTCCATCAGCACCCCCAAGTCCCTTTCCTCAGGGCTGCTTTCTAACACCTCGTTGCCCAGTCTGTACTGATGGCGAGGATTGTTCTGGCCCAGGTGCATGACCTTGCACTTGCTCCCGTTGAACTTCATGAGGTTTACTTGAGCCCACCTCTCCAGCCTGTATATGAGGGTGGTTATGGCAACTAATGAAGACCACACCAGATTCCTCTTAGTGGTGCCCAGTGAGTATATAAGAAGGTGCAAACTGAAATACAAGAAACTCAAGAAAATGCTTTAGGTTTGTTTTGGTTTGGTGGTGGGGGTTTTTTTGTTGGGTTTTTTTTTTTGTTGTTGTTGGTTGGTCTTTTTACACTGTAAGGCTAAAACACCTGGACAGTTTGCCGAGAGAGGTTCTGGAGTCTCCATCCTCAGAGATATTCAAAACACAACTACACACGTCCCTGGGTAAATCCTAGCTGGCCCTGTTTTGAGCAGAGGTGTTGGACCAGACAATCTCCAGAAGTGCCTTCCAGCCTTGGTGATTCTGTTCCTGATTCTGTTCCTCTCCTACTGATGATTAAGATATTGTGAGAGTCAGTAGGAAAAACTGATTTGTCAGAGGATTGTTTAATCCTTGGTAAATCCCTGACCCCTCTCACATCTCCACAGCATCACAGGCACTGAGCAGAAGGTAAAGGTCTTCAACACAAATGAGTTGTTTCTTTGGGTGTGGAACATTGGTGGTGACATGTACATTTTAGTACTCAGCATGCATTGGGCTTGTGGAAAACATGATAATGAGTAGGAAAGTAAAATGCTTACATCAAAATAAAATAGAAAAAGAACAATGTTGCTTCTGCTTGACAAATACAGTTATCTGTTTAAACAATATTAATCATTATCACATATTTTAACACATCACCAAATATGAGTAGAATATGAACCCCTTCGTGTGGGGACAGAAATCCTTAAAAATACCAGCTTAAAAGATGAGCAGGTTTGTAACAAGCTTTCTCTTAACATTAACTGGCAAAAATGTTTGGGAACTGTAATGAGACTGGCACAGAAGTGTGTTTTGTTAGAAAAATCCATTAATTTGGTGTGGTTTACACTTACATTTATGAGTGTCAATAAACAACTAAGAATTCCAGAAAAATATGAAAACAGAAAAATAAACATAACACATTACAAAGGATATCTGTCTGTAGTTTCAAAAGTCATGTTCCCTGTAAATTAGTTCAGGGAATGCTTACAGCAAATATTCCTATATTAGAACTTCAGAAGAAAATATCAGATATCCAACTTGCACTGGTTTTTGGCTGGAGGAGAGTTAAATTACCTCACAGTAGCTCATATAATGCTATGTTTTGTATTTTTGACCAAAACAGTGTTGATAACTGTCCCGGTTAACTAAAACAGGGATGTTTTAATTATTGCTGAGCAGTGCTTGCACAGCGACAAGACATTTTCTTCTTCTCACACCACCCCATTGGTGAGTAGGCTGGGGGCGGGCAAGAAGTTAACAGGGGGACACAGCTGGGACAGCTGATCCCAACTGACCAAAAGGATATTCCACACCATATGCTGTTGTGCTCAGCAATAAAAGCTGGGGGATAAACGAGGAAGGAAGGATATTTCCTGTTATAGCATCTGTCCTCCCAAGTACCCATTACGTGTGACGGAGCCCTGCTTTCAGGCAGATGGCTGAGCTCCCCTGCTGAGGGGAAGTAGTGAGTGAATTCCTTACTGCGCTTTGCTGGGGTGTGTGGCTTTTACTTTATCTATTAAACTGTCTTTACCTCAACTCACAAGTTTTCACACTTTTACCTTTCTGATGCTCCTCCCCATCCCACTGGAGGGAGAAAGCTGTTGTGGTGCTGAGCTTCCCACTGGGGTTAACCCATGACAGAACTAAAAGAACTAATTCTGTCTTATTTTCACTATGTGACACCACATCCATCCATTACCATGATTACTCTGGGATTGAAAACTGCTAATAACCCCCTCTACTTTCTACCTGTATTAACATAACTCTATCCGATCAGAAAAATTACAAAAGCTCTTTTTTTGGGGCTCTAATGATTATGTCCATGAAGAAGTGCGTAGAACATTATAGCATAAGCATTAAGCCACGTCTAAACTAATTTCTGTTCGTTACTTGATCTCAAAAATTAATTCCAAGTGTCTAACAATGGCAATCTGATTTTACAAGCTCTTAATATGTCAAGAAATGTGTATTACACTACAGACATTAATTTCCCACAGGGTATTAAGCTGTAAAACTTCTAGTTGACTTGACCTAAAAATCACAGACAAAATGTTTAAATCCCAATTTGCTGTTTCTATTTTTTTTTAATGCTAATAGTATGTGAAAGGCACTTTCTCCATGCTAAATTAAGAATATAGAGCTCAAATTACTACTTGCCTACAAACAACAGTTTATTCCTATTTAGATAGCACTGTTCAGTCTTACACTATCAAAGTAGTCCTGACAGTTCGTGCTTTAAGTGGCTTCCAGTTTCTTTCCACAAAGGAGCAAAACACCAAATTCATTGCAAAAGGGGAAATTTTGTTACGTTAGTACAAAGCTAGTTATAAATGAATGCTGTCAAGTCTACTTCACATGAAGGGTGAACCGCTGCCTTACAGGGTTTGCTTGAACAGTTCAATAAGAATTGATGTTCCTAAATATTCTCCCTTGAGAAGCCCAGCATAGCAGAGATGAATTTGAATTAAGCAGAAATCCCATCATTCAGAGACAGAACAAAACGTAACATCTATTTTAACTATGAAAAAACTTTTGTAAACATCCCAGATACCAGAGGTAACATATTTATAGCAAGTTAACAACAGGCTGCAGTTATTTAGAGAAAATATAACCTTGTTAGTTCTAAAGAAGGTTGTGCAGAGGACATTAAAAAAGTGTGTACTTACCTGGTTCATATTTTTATAACACTTTTAATATATCTGAAAAAGGTTGTTCTGTTCAGGTTTTTTTTGAACCTGAAGCGTTGAGCACTCAAGCCCTCCCCATAACCTTTTATTCACTGCCCTTCCAGTGCCAGCTGGCAAGACGGAAGCTTATCTGCTGCTAAGACATTAATCATTAATGGTTTTGATGGAGAGTGTACCCCATACAGTTTTCTCAAGCCTCTACAGGTCACAAAAACGCAACCACCTTCAATTCCACTTTTAAGTCTACTGGTCACACACTGTAACTCATAAACCATTCAACTAATAATTTCAATAGAATCTTCCACCTAATGCGTTAGCCACAAATTGCATAAAAATCTCAGCTTCCAAATGGTCTCAGCATAGACTGTTAGAAGGTATAAAGCAGAAGGGTCAAGTCCAAACTCAAGGAGAAAAGCATGAGAGAAAATAATGTTAAAGCAACCTGGAGCAAATATGAAAATCACTTTGATCCCCTGGACTAGCAGCCACCCTAGTTTTACCCATGCTCAGTGCTCCATCAGCAAAATATCATACTGTTCAGCATAAAGAAAAGGAACATAAAAAAAACATTTTAGCCCTTATTCATATACATTCCGTGAAGCCCATGGGGCACAGGATCCTGTTGTTTCTCTCATGATGTAGCAACTAGGTTAGAACTGGTACTTGATAATGACTACTCAGGAAACATTGAAAATAAAGTCATCTGTGAGAAGCACTGATCACACTTTCATGAGTTGCAGATATGGATACCACTTCATAATGTATGATATCAAACACAAGGATAGATTTGAATACGGTCAAGTAATTGTTTCATCATAGCAAGTACCATGTCTGAAGGACACTAGCAACCTGACTATTAATTGTTAAGTCACCCCAAATCACTTAAGTAACAAAACCTAGGTACAGTTACTCACACAGAATATCCAGGTCTCTTAACTAAAATTTAGACACCAGCTGCTAATTAGATAATTATCAGAAACAGACAGTCTAAGAAGGGGCCATAACACATTTCCATTAAAGTGACCTATGTTTGCCTTTCTGCTCCCTCCAGAAATACACTAGGAATCTCAAATACGTGCAGTTAATATCTCTTTTGCTGGCATCTCATTATTTCTGTCAGTCACCTTTGTTATGTCTTCCCAGAGTTTTATATAGCCCTCTCTACACTAAATTAGTCAATTGTTAATTTTGAAAATTTTATGTGTAACTGATATATTCAACCCCTCCCATTACCAAACAACCCTGCTCACAAAATATTGCCCTGTATTCCAACACTGTTTTTTACATATAGTGTTCTAAATGTATATTGTAAATAGACTTGCTGAGATGTTAGGTATTCAGAGCATCCCCACATAATAAGCACAGTACAAGCATGAGGAAAAGAAGATTTTGCCTAAGGGTCAGCATTGGATGGAGAAGTAAAAAACCTCAGTAATACAGTACTAGCATACATCTTGAAAAATTATCTTAGTTCAGCATTGTGTTGTTACTTGGAAGCAAGGCAAAACAAACCAAACAACATGAAAATTGATAAAGGAAATGAAAAAAGTCTTGTAACTGCAGTTACTGTAGTGCATGACACGCAGAGTGGGAGAGCACATAATGCAACTATTTGACAGTTGGACAAGTGAGCAATGAAGTCTTGTATCACTGTTAAAGCTGAGGGGAAAAAAGATGGGATGACCGTAGGCCATGAGTGTCCTTTAAATGGCAACGAGTGGTTTTATCTAATATAGTGGAACCATGTGAAGGATGCAAAGAACACAAAGGCACAGTCAAAGCAACAATCCGGAAAAATAAGTTGTGCAGCTCTAATTGGACTCGCACAAGAAGACAAGGCTGCCTCGCTCCAGGCAAAATGACAGGGTGATGCAGCACTGAGGGCAAACATAAAAACTTTTACCTGCAAGGATAAAAACTTGTAGCTGAATTTAAGAAACAAACACCAGGCAACATTTAGAGTAGATTTAGTTATTAGAAACTGAAGAAAAACCTGTCTCAAGAGAGTACCCCAAGAAACATGGGCCTGCAGAAAAGAAAGGACAGTGGTAATGTTTACCAACTGAGGCAGGAAAAAGTTGAAAAATTACATTTCTTTTAGTCATAAGCACATGTGCTGATAGCCAAGTGTGAGGAAGTCCCAAAGACAAACTAGAATTTTCTTTGTAAATAACTGCAGAGAGGCAGAAAGGCAAGTCTGTGCCAGCCAAATGCAAGTGGGCAGTCTCCTTCTACTCCACGTACGGAGTCATGTCTCTAGATGGAGTAAAAACACGTGCACACAGAGGAGTGCAGCTCACTTCTTGAAGGTGGGCAGTGTGGTCCAGGGGGTAAACAACCTGCAACTTATTTTTAACTTACAGTAATATACAGCTACTTTTATTCAGATCATTATTCATGACTATTTGATTTAAGGATGGACTATAATCTGTTAGCAATTCAAAATCTTTATCAGCAACTTAAAAAAAAATAAAAATCGGCAGATTCTATATTTTTTCTTTACATTTCCTTTTTAGTACTGGCAAAGATGACTTTTAGGATAGTTATCTTTCCACATTAGCCACTACATATAAAACCTGCAGATAATTTTGTTGCTCACACATACCTCAATTTCTACTGTTAAATCCAAATACTATAGCACATTAACTCTTCCTTCCTGCTGGTCTGTCTCCTTGGAGTGACCCAAGTTTACATTCTTTTCATTGGTCATGCAGGGCTGCATATTTCCTGTCAGTCAAGTATTTTATTTACCATGCTAGTTTGCATTTTTGTTTCTTTATTTTTGCTTCTCTTACAGATTGGAAAAGAAGAACGACCTACCTGGAGAACAGAGAGGTCAGCTATTGGATCTATCAACCTTCTGAGACATAGTTGACTAGTTTAGCTACGTCTAAATATTTAAAGTTGTAACTGATGACTTCATAGTTGGGATGACCAGGGTTTCTATAGCAATACGAGTCTCTTTAAATTGCATCAGTATAAACAATGATCATTTGAAAAGGGTCTATTATACTGCACAGACTAATCAGCATTAAACTGTTCCAGTAACGTGTACTGAATTGTGGTTTGCACATTTGGTACAACTGTGTACTACTGACGTCTAAAACCATTTTTAATGAAATCGTGGCATCTTGTGGTAGAAAGAGGTCATTGCAGGAATGACAGCTTTGAAGTTATTCTGATGGAAAAACACATATAATTAATAATCTAAGCAGTTCATCTCAAACATCTGTTTCTTTTCGTTATTTAAATTTCTGCAAAATTGGCATGTTTGCAGAATTGTCTTAAATTACTTATTTCTTTCCCTACATCTCATTTTTGAGTATCATTGCTCCTGTCCAGATTATAAATTACTTTCAGCATCTGACAAGTGAGTTAATGCCACTCGTTGGAGACGTGGTGACCATCTTTGTAGGTTTGATATATATTCTTGGTATTTCGGAGATACTCCTATCCAAGCTTTTACCTATCACCTTCAAAAAGAGCAATGCCAGTCATGCAAGAATACTCTTCCCAGACAAAGTGCTTAAGAAGAACAGTTTCTCAGATGCTAATCTTTTTATCTCCTTATCTCCTGAGAAAATCTAGCATCTCCTCACTCCTGCCAGCTTGGTATTTATGTGAACACAAAGACCTGACGAATAAGGTTTACAGGCTTGAGCCAGGGTTAACCAGCTTTTTAGGGCAGGAACTACATCTCCATAATACTTTGTGTGCCTACATGAAACAGTATCTTTAAATGTCATCAAGTTCTTTCTCGCTTTGAAAAATGTTATTCACTGATATTTGGATGTGAACTTCCTGCACAAACAGAAAAACGTGCTATAACTGCAGACTTTAACAGCACAAAGGTTTCTTCTACTATTTAGCAATTCTATGTCTTTATGCTGTATTTATGGGTGTAATAATTCAGCAAATAAAAAGAAATGTAAAAATCAAGGGCTTTTTGTTGAAATAAATTTTGCATTACTGTATTACTTCATCTGACAAGTTGGTGACAATCTGGTAACAAGAAAGGCAAATGTATAAAATGTTCTCATTCGTAATATTAATCTGATATTGCTAAAAAGAGAATAATCCTGTCATTGAAGTGAGGATAATCCAAGATGCCCAGGTTACACAAAACCAGTGTACATGCAAGCATTTCTGTAAAAGACACACCAAGTGACTCCATTTTAGTTGAGTGTTTGTAGTGACCATTGCTTGAAGACACCAGTACACTGAAAAACCAGTTGCACATCGGATGTACATAGTAAGAACTTGCTCGGCACTGATGTAATTTTCTCCTGCCATCCACAGCAGCCTTTGAGAGCCCAGACACAACGGAAGGTTTGGATGATACATTTGGACACGCAGGTGAGATTTACCAAGACAACAGACAGATTTCACATCCTCCTAAGGAACCCCCAAACCTCAATTTCCCCCAGCATTCCCTGTAAGGAGAATTTGCACTAAATCAGGTCCTTCTCTCGAGACTTATTTTTAAATGACCAACTGAGAACTAGTATGAGGAATCTCAAAGAAGAAGAATGTGTTTGGTACTGCAAATAACATCTATTATATAAACCTGAAGAAGAAAAGCCCCCTTATTTATACATCTGTTTAGCAACTTTGAGCAGGGGTAAGAAACCTGAGGTGTTTTGCTTTCTATGGAAAGCTGGTTTCAGATATAGGGAAGCAATGAATGCTCCTTTTTTCAGAAGCATGTTGAATAAAGTATTTCAAACTAATAATGGCCACAAAACTTCTTTTAGTGTCTTCTATAAGGTAAAAAGTGGATACTATTGCTGTAGATGTTCAATCTTGGCATATTCTTTATTCCTCTCACTGGAGAGCATAAATTACACCTTAAATTACATCTTAAAGTGTCTATTCTCACTGGCTATAGGAAAGCACAAACTGGTCAGTCAGTCAGTCAGCTCTTTCTACTATTATTTAACTAGAAGAGGTTTCAGAAGTACTCTCCTGCAGTTATCTGATCTGTCTTAGCTTTTCCAGTCCCCGGGACCCTCAAGGATTCTCAGAGGAAATCCTTTGCTCTCTTCCTCACCTTGTGTTCAGAGTGAAAGCACCCAGACTCATCACCAGCTTCAAAAGGGACCACTCCGACCATTCACATGAGCCTCCTTACAGACAACTTTCTGTCCAGCTTTTGCTCTGAATCTCATCTCATTCATACCAGACATGAGTCCATAAAATAACATTAATATGTTGCCACAGAGTAGTTCACTGTGTTTAACCTTATAGATAATAACACTGAATTTTGCTACTGTTCCCTCTCCCATTATTTTCCTCCCAGGCAGATCAGCAAAGCATGACAAGAAGAATATCTTCACAGAAAGTATACAAACCTTTTCACAATGTCACACCCCCAAAAAATTAATTTTAATGACTGTAGCTGAGCATGGATCACAGTTTGTAAACCTGAAACAGCTTTTGGGTTGGGTTTTGGGTTTTTTTCTCCTTTCTTACCATCCATTACTTCTCAAGTTGCTGCTTCTCATTATAGTTATGCTGATCACAGAAAAATAAGAACTTACACAATACGAGAATAAACTCACCATGCTGTTCATTTTTGAAGAGGATGAACTTGCTCTCTGCTTCCGTAGGCTGTTAAGCTCTTCTGTATTTCCATCCTTTGGTTTTATGATCAGCCGACTGCCTCCAGCAGTACCTTCTGAAGAGGATCTCAGTCGTTTCTCAACAAATCTGCCTTCTCGATACGGACTGAAGCTGTTTGCAAGGTCAACTGTGAATAGAGAGGCAATCAGCAATCATTACAGAGAATTATTCTCTATAAATATTTTCTTAAGGAACACAGCTTTGTTTGAAATGCTTACATTGAAGAGCAACTGCATAGGAAACATTCTGTAGAAAGCAGATCCTGCTTACCTAGATAAAAGTGTCACCTGGGCCACCATTTTGCCATTCAGCTTCCAGTGATTAGCACGCTCAGCATGCTACAGTCTATGACTCCTCAGAGATTCCAGGAAAGGATGGACCAACGGTCCTTCTTTCTCCCCTCCTTCTCAGACACTTTCAAATCACTGTTCAGTAAAATCTACCAGAGAAACTATCCTTGGTCCACTGGTGCCAAAACTCAACCTGAGGTATCCTGCATTCCAAGGTAAGTCCAGGTTTTGTAGGGCCAGGACACCGGTTTTTCACCACTCCATAGGACACTGGTTTTGAGTCCTGTTTGGCCTTCCTCGCTCAGCTCTACATCCGAGCCCTCCAAACCCAACCTGCAGTGAGCAGGCTGAATCCCAGTCCCCAACTTGTGTTAAACAGTAACACATCAGAAAAGAGAAGAAAAATTACATTTTGAGGTATTAGGGCAAATTTAGAGATGAGGAAAGAGAAAAGCATAACAACACCATAAAAGTAACACAGAAAATCTTATCTTCTTTCGCGTTTTGTGAGAGAACAGACATTTTCTCTAAGGCTTTTCAAAAAAATCTGTATCACATAAAAATATATAAAGGTATACAAAGAAATATATGGCATATCAAGCCTGCTTATACATTAATGTCACGTTGCTGATACTATCTGTAATGGTATCAGCTATGAGACCAGCTA
The DNA here is from genome assembly GCA_004320125.1 of Scolopax mira. Lineage (NCBI taxonomy): Eukaryota > Metazoa > Chordata > Aves > Charadriiformes > Scolopacidae > Scolopax > Scolopax mira. The sequence goes on along the minus strand of BJBW01019321.1, from coordinate 7,407 downwards.
TGGAAAAGAAAATATCCTTTTTCAAAGAAAATGCACAGATTATTTTACATTCACATCTGGTTTGAAATAATACTATTTTAGTAAAACTAAATACTGAAACCAGTCTGTTTGTAAAAGATATAGCTACTTATAACCATATCTTACTGAATGCCACAGAAGCTTTTTCTATATTTGATTTATTTCATATGGCAAGATTTTATGTTTTTTCAATGGTCGCTTTGTATGCTTGGCCAGTTTGTAATTTTAAATGCCTTTTTTTTTTTTTACCACGTAAGTAAACAAAAATGCATTTTGAATACAACTATGAAACCCCAACAAATTAATCATTGACTTTTAAATAGTGCAGTATTAGCTCTAGTGTTTCTATGAATATGAATCCCATTTACAAAAATCCCTCTACTGCAGTTTCAACTTCAGTTAGCTGCCTTCCAGAAATACATCTGGAAATAAATATACAGCTGCTGATGCATGAGTTCCAAATGCACTGTGTATTTCTAAACATCACTCTGACCTGCTCACTTGCTGTTCTGCAGTGCACTCTAAAAAGTCAGATTCAGAAAAAGGAGCTCATTCACAGATGAGCCAATGTTGCAAGGAAGACCAACCAAGTGTATAGGACCAGAAACATATATATAAATGCAAATATTTTTTTTCCCAATTGACTATGGTTCTGAGGGAAATAGGTCCCTTCTGGTGAAAGCTAATTTAGTGGATTCATTTGACTTTATATTGCCATTTATGTACAAGACATCCAACCAAGCCTCACAGTGACAAATAATTCAAAAAGCAAGATTGCCTTTGATTGCTTATAATCTAGGTGCATAGATAAATGTCCAAGCAAAAAGATGGGTATGAATTCATATGAGTTTATACTCATTCATCTTGTAATACAAACTCTATAAATGCAGTCTTCTTAACTCTCACAAATTTTGTCCCACTATATAGAGTCACAGGATTATGCAGGAAAGCCCCAGTCTTTAGCTTGCTTTGGGAAAATAAACTGTCAGAGATAAATGTCTTCTGACAGGTGTCCTTCACCCAAGGGCCTGGTGCCTTTATTCATCTGCATCTCTATAGACTGGGATTCTCAGCACAGCCTTCTCACTTAATCTTGTTAAGATTTCCAAATTCCTTTTCATCCAGTGTGAAATTCAGATGGCAATTAACTCTCTCCTTTTCACCGATTACATAATGAGAACTTGCACACTGTTATTTCAGATGGAAACAGAAATTGGTTCTTTCATCCTCCGCCACGGAAGCTACCCTGTAACATCAGTTAAATAGAGCAAGCCAGAATCAGGAAACCTCAAACCCCAGATCAATAGAAGATAAACTGTGTTATTCTTCACAGCCAGACTAAAAGAAAGTTTATTTCCCTGGCGATGTTTCCATCTCAAACAATGCAATTCTTTAGCTCAAGTCCAAAGCAGGCGTGCCTCAAAAGTCCCAGCTTCAGCCTTCAAGATGAGGCAAGAATCAATACTATCTTTCTTAATTCCTTTTCCACCACAGGAAAGCTATGAACAGCACTGATGGGTGTTAACAAACGGTAAAATGGGAACTCAGAAAATAACAGACTTTTTCCTACAGTTTTGTGAGGGGCACACAATTCATAACTGTTGAACTTCCTAGCTAGCACTGGCAATTCTACAAAAACACTTTATCACCAAAGAATTCTTACAAAAGATCTGAGGCCAAAAAAATCCCACCAAACCCCAAAAATGAAAAGACCATGACACATACCTTTAGAACGGTTTGTTTCATAACACTGTTGTGTTTTAAAGGAGTGGGGTTCAGAACATGAAACAATCTTAGATTCCATTACAGGCGTCGTCTCTCTTGTGTGCTTGGACAACAAACTTCCATCTTTGTCCCTACTCAACCCCTGTGCCTTTGGAGAACGTATCATTGGTTCTTCTCTGCGCTGTAACACAAAGGCTTCTAAATGTGCATTTGATGAGTTAATTTCTCCTATGTGCCTGGCATCATTGATATGTAGTTCATTGGCTTGCAACACTACTTTTGTGTGATTAGCAGCTGAGGTTTTGAATAAGGTATTAGATTCAACGCTAGACAAGCTCGTGTGACTCACAGGGGATACACCTGCAGAACGCCCAGTACTTTCCACAACATCCATTTCCCTCGCAGGAGCAGCAGCAGGATTAAAGAATATCTGAGAGGTAGAGACATTATGGCCAAAATCCTCTGCGAGCGCCACCCCAGTCCCATTGCTGGGCAGAGCATCAACCTCTGAAACAGAATCCTCCGTCAGGGCAACAAAGTCGGAGGGGGTCTGGGCAGCCGTGAGGTCAGCTGAGAGCAGGGGGGACTGCAAGGAGCTCCCCAGGCACTCTGTCGTCTCGGCCGAACACGGAGGAGAGGACTTGGTGATCTCAGGTTCGCTTTCCCCATAGGGCTTAAACTCCAGCAGGCACCTGGGCTGCTGCACAGAGGAAACTGACTGACTCTCTGGAACCGGTTTGGAAAATTTGTAGTGCGACGAGAAAGATTTAGGGAGAAGTTTGCGTGTGGATTGTTTGACAGAGTGTCGGCTCTGCTCCTCGGCAAAGCCGGAATCGTCACCCTCGTTCTTCCCAGAGCTTATGCAATTTATAAAGACATTCTTATTAGCCGAGGGCTCCTTTCCCCTTTCAAAGTCATCTGTCAAAGATCTTGTTATCTTCTTGCTACGCGAGCTGCCAAAGCCAACTGAATGCCTTCCTCTGCTTTTAACGTGTTCCTCTAAACTCAGTTTCTGAAAAGTGCTGAGAGAGGACTGGGCACCATTTGAGATGTTAACGTTTTGACTATCTGGGTCAGGCTTCTGCTCGCTGCCCTTCTTGTGATGGAAGCTAATGGAAGGAGTGCGGAAAATACTCCGGCGCTTGCCTGTGCTCCCTGAGCTGGAGTTAGTGCTGGATGGAGAGGAGGTGTGGACACCAATGGCATTAGCAGAAGAAGGTGAGGAAGGGAGGGAGTCGTGTCTCCGGCTAATACTTCTCCTGAATATTGGCAACCGAGATACTAGAGTCGATCGTCTGGATCCTGAGTCCCCCATCAGGGCACAAAGTGTCCGTGGCTCTTCACAACCAACAAACTAATCTGGGATGAGAAAAAAGAAAAAAAAAGAAATCATTCAGTCTCAAAGTCCACTTCAAGATGCTTTAAGTCAGCCTAAATACATAAGATGCTAACATCAATGTTATCATAGAATCATAGAATTGTCTAGGTTGGAACACAGCTGCAAGTTGTTGAGCACACATTACTGAAGATTTTTAGAATTTCAAAGCAAAGTTCAAAAGGCAGTGCTGAAAACCTAGCAGCCAAGCAAACATGTGGCTAAAAACATTTACATATGAGAGATACAATATTATATATGATATATTACACAATGGGGATAACATTGGGTAACTACGTAAAATCACCATGACAAAAGATACACAAAAACATCACACAAATGTCCTTCTTTTTGTAAATTCTTGGGGCAATTCTTCTTATAAACTGAAAGCTCTCTTAAAAGATGCTTGATTTTTCATGATCTGAGTAGAACAAAAAATTATTTTATATTCCTAAATACTCATATTTTTGCAAGAAAGAAGAGGATATAAGTTTCCCAATCTTCACTGAATTTTCAGATGGATTTTTAAATTCTTTATGTCCCATTCTGCTAAAGGCTGTATGTGTTACCTTAAAGCAGAGAAAATGCTGGCTTTGCAGTCAAGCTAAAAAATGCACCACCAAAAATTCTTCCTAAGGAATTTACTGTCAAAATATGAGATCATATTTCTAGATTTGAACTTCAGTGTTTCCTTTGAACACTCCTCTGAAATCCTCTTGTAGCCTACTTGCTTATAATTAGCTATTTTTGCAGGTTGTTGTTTGTTTTTTTTAAATTAGAGAAAAGTGTTTCATACACAGGCACTTGGCACTTTTAATTAATATTTAAGCAGGAAAAACTTATTTTGATCAGCAAAGCAGATGTACTAGGAGAAAATTAATCTTTATGAAATATATACCAGTTCTATCTCATTTTTGTTCTCATTATAATAAAATACTGCTGTGAGAGACAGGACCATGAAGGGAGCAATAAAAACATGTGATATATAATCACAAGAACAAGAGAGGCTGTAAGTATAATGCCTGATGCAACTTTGTGAGCTGCAAGTATTCAGCACATGGGAATAAAAATCATGTAATTTATCTAAACAATGTTTGTATGTGCAAAACCAAATTAATTCATCTAATGAGCAATTTAATGTGTTATGTGGCTACAACAAGTATCTGCAAACAACATATATATTTATACAGTGTGTGTGCATACACACACACATATATATAAAAATAAAAATGGGAACAGAATACTTAAGGAGTAATAAAACTATATATATTGTATTTGTGTGAAAGAAAGGGTAAAAGGTAAATTCTGAGACTATTTCTGATTATAGATTAGATTGTACTTTCTGCACTGTTAACATTTTTTCTTAAAAAGCTACTACGGCTCCAGTCTGAACATGCACTGCCAAGCAGCCACCATATTCACAAGTACCAGGATCAATAAGCAATTTTGTAGTTTAAGATGAGAGAAACAGCTTGGGAACCGTCACTTATTCCTGGCGGCCATTGCTGATCTCTGATGACAAGGTAAAACCTGACCAAGACAGTCCTCTCAGGTCCTGCAATTGAAACCAAAATTTGCATTCAGTCTGATTGCAACAGAACTTATGGTCCAGGCACACACACAGGTTATCAGAATCTCTTTACATCAACCAAACAAACTGATGCAGAGCTGGTTGCTCAGGTAAGGTATTTTGCATTTCCACCACTGTAAGAGCAAAAGCAGAGGCACCAGCACCGAGGAGGTGAGGGCCCTGGGAACTCACAGAGGGGTATAAAGCTTATACCAGCTTCTTTGTCTGCCCACAATTCAGCCTACGGAAAATCTGCTTTGGAACACCACACACAACCCTCCCCACCTTTCCCACACAAACCTCTCTCAGTTCTTTAACCACTTCCAGACCTATTAGATTGGGTTGTTTGGGGTTTTTTTGCAGACGTGCTAATACGTATGGACACGTACATACACACAACACAAGATTATTTAGAGATTGTAAGGGCTCTTCCTTGAATTTTAAAGAGACATTATAACTGCTGAAAAAATAATTTAGAATGCAGTTTTGTAACAGCAGCAGATCAGCAAAATATTTTTAAAATACATTAAATCTGTATAGGCATTTTATGCTCAGGCGAAACATTTGCTCCCATTATTCACTCTCCTGCCTGCACCTTAATTGTTAGTTTACGGGAGAGCAAACCATCCTGGTTTATAAATGTGAAATTCTCCAGGTTGAAAGCAGAAAGAAACAGAAAACTGAGCAAAAAGAACATATTGTAACTTCCTCTGGAGGTTCCACAAAGGCTGTGCCTAAGTAATAATAGAGCTTTTCCTAATAACTGGCCTGCGAATAGACACTGCTTTAAGCTTTCCAGATGGTAACGATTTTAATAGAATACATGGCCTCTAACTGCAGATAACAAACTGACACATTCATTCATTCTTCCTTCTTTGCCTCTCGAAGGAAGAGCACAAAAACTGTCAACATTTCTCTTATTGTCTAAGCAGCATAAATCCTTACCCATAAATATAAACTAACTATAACACACTGTTCTTTCTAGGTTTACAATAGCTGTCAAAGAACATTTCTCTAAACACACACGTTCATGTACATATGCATATACAAATGCTTCCATGCAAACAGAGTTTGAATACTTTGACTATTGTGACTATTCTATTAATAGTTTGAGTATTATTTATATATAATTTATTTTCTATATATATATTTGCAGTGTAAAAGTGCTGAAGATTAGCAGTGAGTTAGAGTGACAATTCCACTTGCAACAGGAAAAAAATAGCACGTATTTCAAGATAATAACACCCTCAGATAGTAATGAATACTATCTTTCATTAATTTTTTCACATATTGCAGAGGAGTTATAAACTGCCATATATGTCCTATTATGAACAAAATGGGAAGTGTTTCCTTTCAGTCTCGACCTCTAACATAATTCCCTTGCTTATCACTTCAGAGCAGTTACCCTTACAGACTGAATTTCACTCCAGCTACACGTTCTCTGCAAAACCACTAATTTTCTGAATCCAACACCCTCATCCCTACTGGCATCATTCTTAAAAGCTGCAACAGAGGGAAAAGAAAACTGCAGAGAAAGACATCTTTGCAATGATATTATGCCATTCCAGATGACTCTTTATACTGTAAAACAATTCTGATCCTACACAGTCAATCTCAGACCTAATACAAAGCTCCAAGTATCTTAAAAGAAATCATTGGGTCTTCAGAAAACTAACAAGAACTCAAATAAACAAGAAGAATCACAGAAAAGTGACAGTTTAGGAAGGCTTTCAATTAGATCAGACTCCTTGTTTAGGACAAAATATGTTTTGCAATATTATCACATAATGTCAACAGTCAAAATATAGTCTACCCAGTATTCTCTATGAATCTTGGTCAAACACACAAACCATTACCTTGTAATTCTTTAATTCTAAAATCTTGCTATTGCTTAAACTGAAGTGCATACTCAGTGCTCAGACAGACATTCAAATTTTGCTTTTTATGGAATGGGTTTTTGATGAACCTTTTTGCATCTGGTATTACACAAAACAAAGTTTGATATAACAAAGGAAAATAAGTAAACTATCTTGAAAACATTTAATTGCAGCCAGAGTAACAGTGAATGATCTTCCTCAAGAGCTTTGCTACAGCTCACAGTTTCTGAGCTCCTGTGCTGAAACCAATGCAAATGAAAACAAGGCAAAGTGCAAACAAAACATTTTCCCTCTTATTACCAATTTAAAAAGTTCATAAAATGGAAATAGTTTCCTTCCACATTGGTCTGCACCAAGATGCTGCAAAATGCAAATAAATCTCATTACAGAATCACAGAATATTCATGGCTAGAAGGGACCTTTGAGATTATCAAGACCAACCATGAAAAGAAACCAACACACACCCAGAGACACCACACACACACACCCCCCCAGCAATCCCAGGCACGAGAGCATGCCCTGAAGTGCCACATCTACATGCTTTTTAAATACCTCCAGGAATGGTGACTCCACCACCCCCCTGGGCAGGCCGTTCCAGCACCTGACCACTCTCAGTAAAGTAATTCTTCCTAATATCTAATCTAAATCTCCTCTACAGCAACTTTAGACCATTTCCTCTGGTCCTGTTATTATTCCCTTGGGAGAAGAGGCCAACACCCACCTCTCTACAACCTCCTTTCAGGGAGTTCTAAAGGGCCGAGGTTCCTCAGCCTCCTCTTCTCCAAACTAAACATGCCCACTTCCCTCAGCCTCTCCTCACAGGACTTGTTCTCCAGACCCCT
>BJBW01019316.1:0-13098 GCA_004320125.1 Scolopax mira | reverse complement strand
GTGTCCCACCCAATCCTGGTGTCCCATCTCTTCCCAGTATCCCATCTCTTCCCGGTGTTCCATCTGCTCCTGGTGTCCCACCAACTCCCAGTGCCCCCTCCCTTCCCAGTGTCTCATCCATTCCCAGTGTCCCATTTCTTCCCAGTGTCCCACCCGCTCCCGGTGTCCCATCTCCTCCACGGATCCCACCCACTCCGTGTCACATCTCTTCCTGGTGTCTCATCTGGTCCCAGTATCACACAAATTCCTGGTGTCCCATCTCTTCCCAGTGTCCCATCTCTTCTCAGCATTCCACCCACTCCTGGTGTCCCACCACCTCCCAGTGTCCCACCACCTCCCAGTGTCCCATCTCTTCCGGGGTCCCACCAGCTTCCGGTGCCCCATCTCTTCCCAGTGTCCCACCAGGACTCAGGAACAAGGGGTGACCCTTGTCCCATGGACACCTGCAGAGCAACCGGTGCCCGTTAGGCTGAGGCTGAGGCTTGTCCGGTGGCAACATGTTTGTGCGGCGACGAGGAGGAGGAAGAAGAGCACGGGCAGGAAACGGAACTGGGTATTTTCACAGGAAAGAGGAATTACAGAAAGAGGGAATTTGCAGATCGGAACAGATTTGTCCAACGGTAAATCCAGAGCCCGGCCTGAGCAGCTGGGCACCATTTTGGGTTGGATTATGAGGAGTGGGAAATGTTTTTTGGAGGGAAGCAGGAGCGGTGCCCAGGGAGAGTGACAGCTCAGTGTGTCACCGAGCCGGAGCCGCGTGTCCCTCCGGGGATTGCTTGGATGGCACCGGAGCTCCCGTCTCCACAGAAGCCCACCCTGCAGGGACAATGGTCCACGTAGGAGAAGGGTCGTGCCCACGGGGACGCATCGGTGCCCCGTCTTGGCTGGGCGCCCTCCATCCCGTGCTCCAGCTTTCATCCAACCCGTACGTGTCCACGGCCAAGAGAAGGTCCAACAGAGTCCTTCCATCCCCAGGAGGACCCTTCCCAGCTTCCCACCCCCCTTCTCCTACCACGCTTCCCGCTCGCTGGTTAAACGGGTGCCGCCAGCATCCGCAGCCGGTTCCTGCAGGGGTAGGGCCTGTCCTGAGGTCCACCGTGGACCCCCCGGTGGATGTTGAGGTGGCAGTGACGCTTGAAAGTCTTCTGGCAGACGCTGCACCGGTAGGGTCGCTCGCCGGTGTGGGTGAGGTGGTGGCGGATAAAGTCCGAGCCCCAGGTGAAGGTCCTGCTGCAGCAGGGACAGCGGATGAGGTGGTGGTTGGTGTGGCGGTGCTGGTGGAGGATGAGGAAGCTCTCGCTGGAGAAGTTCTCCATGCACTCCTTGCAGGTGTAGGTGGCGTTCTCAGGCGACAGCGGGTATCTTTTGGGGCTGGGCTGGCTCCACACCGTGCTGCAGTCCCTGCTGGGGGCTCGGGGCTGGGGGTCCGGGCAAGGTGCCCCCTTGGCGTGCTCCTCCGCCTCCAAGGGTTGGCAGAAACCTTTGACCACCCGAGCCCGGAGGTGCCGCCGGAGTTTCTTCTTGGACATGAAGGTGTAGTTGCAGTAGGTGCAGACGTAAGACTCCCAGTTGCTGTGGCTCCGCTGGTGGATGACCAGGTTGATCTTCAGCAGAAAGGTTTTCTGGCAGATGGTGCAGGAGTAGAACTTCTCCCGGGTGGAGTTTCGCTGGGAGACCATAGTCCGGCTGGCAAAGGAGCCCTTGGTGGGCTCTCCCGGCTCGGCGACGGCGCGGCCGAGATCTGCCCGTGTTGTCTCTTTGCAGGTGTCTGGGATGGCCGCCTTCTCCAGCTCTTTGGGAACATCTCCCGCCGGACCCTGCCCGCCGTTCCCCGAATCCTCCACCTCCTGCTCCTTCAGACTTTTCGAGGGCGTTTCAGGCACCGCCGGCTCCTCCGCCGCCACCTCCTCCTGCGGCACCTCCGTGGGGACCCCCACCTCGGCATCTGCTGGAAACGTTTCAGAACCCCAACATGGCTCTTCCGCTCGGATTCGAGGACAAGGTACAAGGAGAAAGGGGTTTTCCTCCCCTCCCACCCCGTCCCCAGACGGCAACAATCTCAGCCTGGCTTCTCCTCCAGCTGGGCTCACCCCAGCAGACACCCCAAGGGCGTTGTCAGATGACCAGTGTCACCCTGTCACTGGCAGGATGGAGGGGACGAGGCTCATCCTTTGAAGAAAACCCACTGGGGTGGGCTGGCGTGACGCCACGCCGTGCCTCATCCTTTACCGTTTCAAGGCTGGCGGCAGGATTTGCTGCCAAAACCTTTTTTTGGCCCCTTTGACTTATGTAAAACCCTGTCCCGAAAGCCCCAGGCACAGAGAGAGCCCTGGGCAAACCTCCTGCCACTCTCCGAGTGGCCCAGTGGCCCCCAGAGGCCCCCGGCCCCTGCCCAGGAGGGACCGAAGGGCTCTGTCCCAGTACCTGCTGCGGGAGGAGGAGATGGAGACTGGTTCAGATTCACCGCTTCGCGAGAGCCCGCGGAGAGAGGGCAGGAAGGGGACGGGGTGGGCTGGCTGAGATCAGCTGGCACAGAGGTGGCTTCCTGAGGGACATCTGTGAAGGCAAGAGGAGCAACGATGATCACAGGGTGGGTGGGGGTGGGAAGGGACCCTCTAGAGATCATCTCCTCCAACCCCCACCCAGAGCAGGGCCACCCAGAGCAGGTCCCACAGGAATGAGTCCAGGTGGGTTTGGAATATCTTCAGAGAAGAAGACTCCACCACAGCCTCTGCTGGACTTTCTCCAGCAGTTCCCTGTCCTTCTGGAACTAGGGGGCTCAGAACTGGTCCCACTGCTCCAGCTGGGGCCTCCCCAGGGCAGAGCAGAGGGGGAGGATGACCTCCCTCCACCTGATGGTCACGCTTGCCTTCATGGCCCCAAGGAGACCATTGGCCTTCTTGGCCACAGGGCACATTGCCGATGATGATGGCAACCAGACAGGGGCCCAGGACCCAGGACTCACGTGCACTGCAGGTTGATGTGACCACCAAGCTCCTGCTGTCCTCCAAGTCCCTACAGTTCCCCTCAGGAGACTCCTTCATCTTCATCTCCAGCAGACCATCACTGCTTAGGGGCTCTGGGGAGGAGAAGAGCACTGGGCTTTACTGGCAGCCAGCTGGGAGCTCCGAGGAGAGAAATGAAGGGGTCCCGTCCCCCCACCCCAAGCCCACCCAGGATCCCTGCAGCTGCTGGGTCAGGGGAGGGATTCCAGGCTCTCCACGTGTCCCACCACACGTTCTCCATGTCCTCTCCCAGCACAGACCATCCACAGAGACGGTGGTCCCTGCAGCTGAGGGCAGGGACTACGATAAACAGCCGGGAGCCGGGATTCCAGCTCGGAAAAAACTCAGCGTCACGCACCTTCGGTGGGTTCTGGAGAGAGATCTGCTCCCTCCAGGTGGGACTCCGCCGGCGGGCACAGCTCTTCTCCTCCTCCTATCCGAGATAAGAGCCCAGGCTTGGAGAGGTCACAGTCTGTTACGGGGCAAGACAGATGTCAGAGGAAACACAGCGTTTTTGCAGCTGCACCCACAGTCCCCGCGTCTGACAGCCCCCCCATCCCAGCAACAACTGCAAGAAAATCCATCCCCGCAACACAAACCCCCCAGAAATTCACCTTCCTCCTGCTCTGAACCACACAGGATCAATCCCTCTTTCAGTAATTCTACTTTTCAGCAAGATCTCTTCTACTGCTTGGGAAAGGCACAATTTTAGGCAACTCCAGTGTCTGAATCTGTGACAATATTTACTTTACAGCCAGCTCTGGTGTGCGGGTTTCAAGGTCTTCGTGTTTTCCATCTGGGGACGAGGAGGAGCAAGACCCGGGCACTTGCCCCAGGCTGCCAAGGGGGTTATTTCATACTAGAAATGTAGATTCCATAGAAATTAGAAAGTTTGCTGAGTTCTCTCTCTCCCCGCCTCGATGGCCACCTCCCTGAGAACTCCTTGCCCCCGTGCCAGAGCCCTGAGCCCTTCCCTTCCTCCCGAAGCCACGTGTCCCACATGGGCTGTCCCTGCTGGTGGAACGGGCTGGGGATCATCCTTGTCTATTTAGAACAGTATCGGGACCAATATTGGTTCTTTAGAGTTATTAATGCTAATTATTTAGTTTTATTCTGTTGAATCCAATTATATTTCAACTTCGGGTTTCCTTGGTTTTCCCCGATTTCCCTTTCCGGGTGGGAAGGAATCACTGGGTGAGAGAATAATTGAAGAAGGAACGTCCGTGGTGGATGGGAAGAACATCTATGGAAGGAAGGAAGAGGGAAAGTCAGCAATGGGTGGGAAGGAAGAGGGAAAATGACCACGATGGGTGGGAAGGAAATGTCCTTATGGGTGGGAAGGAAGAGAAAATGTCCATGATGGGTGGGAAGGAAAAGGAAATGTCCTTATGGGTGGGAAGGAAGAGAAAATGTCCATGATGGATGGGAAGGAAGAAGAAAGAGGGAACGTCCACAGTGGAAGGAAGGGAGAGGAACTCCAGGGAGTTCCATGTACCCGTTCCCCACGAGAAGAAGACACCGAGCTCTCACCACCCCATCCTGTGTCCACCCACCAACCTCCGACTGCTGCCAGAGAGGACAGCAGGGAGTCAAGTGGATGGTTTGAGGGCTGGAGATCCCAGCGAAACGTCAAAGAGGCAGAAAGGCCACCCCCAGAGAGCTCCCTGGGCAGCGCCGGCAGCTGCCAAACCAGTGCAAACGGAGCCTACACAGGGACACCAGCGTCTCGTAGTTGTCCTCCATCACGGTCCTGTAGAGCTCCTTCTGCTCCTCATCCAGGATCTCCTGCTCCTCCCTGCTGAAGTGCACCGCGATGTCCTCGAACGTCACCGGCACCTGGGAGCAGAGGAGATGGGTTGAAGGAGGGGGCAGCTCTTCCCCAAAACAGCTCCCAACCCCTCCATGGCCCTATAAGTGACCCCCAGGTGCACTCTCAGGGGGCTGTTGGAAGGTTGAGGGGGCTAAGTAGCACCACAGGCTCACCCCCCAGACCCTCAAGCCACCTTCAGCCCTTCAGTGGCCCCATAAGTGACTCTCCAAGCTCACTTCCAGCCACCATCAGCCCCCTAAGTGGCCCCATGGTTCATTGTCAGCCCCCAGACAACCCTCAGCCCTACAACTGCCCTGGAAGTAAGCCCCCAGGTCCACTTCCAGCCCCCTAAGTGGCCCCAGGGCTCATCACCAGCCCCTAAACCACCCCTCAGCCCCACAACGGCCCCATAAGGAACCCTCCAAGCCCACTTCCAGCCACCACTGCCCTCCCAGAGCCCCTTAAGAGGGTCCTACAGGCTCACCCCTGCCCCTCAAAACACCACAGCCCCAAAGAGACATCCCCCCCAAGACCACCCCCAGCCCTCAGCCCCCGCCCCCAACAGCCCCCTAAGTTGCCCACAAGCTCACCCTCAGCCCCACAATCGCCCCATAACTGACCCCTCCCCCCAGGCCTCACCCCTCGCCCCCCATAACCCACCCCGCGGCCCCCCCTGGCCCGCTCCGTACCTCCAGGTCCAGCAGCCCCCAGGGCGACCGGTCCCGCAGCGCCTCCTCCGCCCGCTCCAGCCGCCGCTCCAGCTCCCGCAGGCGGGCGGCCATGAAGGGCGCAGCAGCGGGGTCCACGGCCACCCCCTCGGTCCCCGCCATGGTCCCCGCCATGGTCCCCTCCGTGATCCCGCCCCCTCCGCCGCGCTTCCCCCGCCCACCGCCCCGCACAGCGCCCCCTGCCGGCCTGGAGGCGCCGCGCCCCGGGCGGCGCCGCGAGGGGCCTTCCCCGGTGGCCACCGGGAATTTGGGCGGGAGGGGGGTGTGTGGAAAGGAGGGGGCAGGTGATGGAAAAAAGGGGGAGCCCCTTCAAATCAACGGCTTCTCGGTGATTGACAGCTGTCAATCACTCCCGGCGCTGCGGGCCGGGCGGGTGGAGTGGAGGCGCGTTGTGGCCGGCGGGAGTGGGGGCGCCCCCTGGCGGCTCCGGAGCGGCGGCGGTGAGCGGGGCCGGGGGTACGGGGAAGGGTCGGTCGGTCCCGGTGCGGCGAGGCCGGGGGTAAGGGGAAGGGTCGCTCTCGGGGTGTCGCAGCCCTGGGCGGGAAGGGAGAGCCGGCCCCGGAGCGGTGGGGTCCCGGGAGGGTCGGGTCATAGCTCCGAGGGGACCCCGATGCTCCACAGCTCTGAGGGGATCCCCGGGTCCTTCATGGCTCCGAGTGGACCCGTGGTCCCTGGTGGTTTAGAGGGGATCCCCAACCCCTCACGGCTCTGAGGGGACTCCAGGTTTCATGGCTCTGAGGGGATCCTGAGCTCCCATAGCTCTGAGGGGATGCGGGTCCCTCACGGCTCTGGGGGGACCCTGGTCCCTGATGTTTCTGAGGGGACCCCAATACCTCATGGCTCGGAGGGGATCCTGAGCTCTGAGGAAGCCTTGGTCCCTAATGGAGCTGAAAGGACCCCTGGTCCCTCACAGATCTAAGGGGATTCCAATACCTTATGGATCTGAGGCAACCCCAGGTCCCTCACGGCTCAGAGAGGATCCCCAGTCTCTCCTGGCTCAGAGGACCCCCACTTCCTCCTGGCTCTGAGACCCCCACCGGTCCCTCACAACTCGAGGGGACCCTGGTTTCTCCAAGCCCCACCGATCCCCGATCCCTCCCGACTCAGAGGGGCCCCGGTTCTTGATGTATCTGAGGGGACTCCAGTCCCTCACGGCTCTGAGGGGACCCTGAGGTTCATGGCTCTGAGGGGATCCCGAGCTCCCATAGCTCTGAGGGTACACGGGTCCCTCACGGCTCTGATGGGACTCCAATACCTCATGGCTCTGAGGGGACCCCGATCCTTCTGGGCTCAGAGGACCCTCGGTCCCCCCCGGCCCTGGTCCTCTCCGGTTCTCGCTCTCACCGCTGCCGCCCCGTCCCGCCGTTCCTGGGCCCTGCCGCCGGGGGGCGCCGCAGCGCGGGTCGCGGGGCGGCCACAGGGGGCGCTGCGGGGCCGAGCGGGCGGGCGCGGCGGTGGCAGCGGCGACCGGGACCGGGACGGGGACCGGGACCGGGGCCGGTGCGTGCGGCCATGGCCGGTCCCCGGGTCGGACGAGCCGAGGCGGTGGCTGCGCGGTTGCTCCGCCTGGAAGCCCGCCTGGCTCGGGCGGAGCGGCAGCTGCGGGCAGCGCTGGCCCTGCGCGGCCGGCTCCAGGCGCTGGAGCGGCGGCTGGAGAGCGGCGGCGGCGGCGGCGGCGGGGCCCTTCGGGTGCCGGCGAGGCGCGGAACGGGCGGCGGCGAGCGGGAGGCGGCGCGGCCCCGGGTGTCGGTGAGGCCGGAGGAGGTGTGGGTGCAGTTCGGCAAGCGGGAGCGGCGGGGCTGGCAGCGGGCCTTGCACCGAGCCCTCATGAGGAGCGACTGCCGCATGCTGCTCGCCCTCGGTAAGGGCCGTGGCCTCGGGGTTTGGGCGGGTGGACAGGGGGCCCCGACGGTCCCCCGTGCGGCGGGACCCCCGGCCCATGCCTCACCTCACGTCTCCCGCAGAGCCGGACCCTCCCCGAGGGGATGCCCAGGCCTGGACGGAAGGTGGGAACCCGCCGCCTGCTCCCAGCTGCGAGGACGGGGACGGGAGAGGTGACGCCGAGGAAACCGGCACCGGTGAGTGGCTTCGGGGTGGCAGGACCACCACAAACCCAGCAGCGGGGGGCTCTTGGGGACATCAGCCTCTCTCCACGGCACTGGCATTGTGGAACGTGGGGGTCTTCCCCGCTTGGCTGTTGGGCATCTCCCAAAACACATCAAACCACCTTTTTTTTTTCCCTCTCCCGGTCACCGAGTTGCCCGTGTCAAACCCGCAGCCATTAGACTGTTGTTTTTTCCACTCTGAAGGCCTCTGTCAAGAGGACTTTGTATTCCCTCTGCACAAACATAGTTGTTTTTACACGCGCAAGTTTTCCTGTAACTCATGGATTGTGTTACGGAGGTATAAAGGTACATGCAGAGCATTAGCCCATCTGGTTTTTTTCCTTACTTATTTCATAGACCTTTTCTGGGGGTTTTCTTGGTTTTTTCCTTATAACTCTCATTCATAATTCTCACTGGTGCTTTAGAAGCGGTGCGCGTTTTATGACTGAAAAAGCATAACTCCGGGCAGAGCCAAAAGAGGAACAAAACTCCAGAAGGAGAATCCAAGGGGTGCTCTCCTCTCCTGGAACCACGTAGAACGTATTTTCATTTGCGCCGTGACAAAGGAGACGTTAACACGTGCTTGAAGCTCAAACATCTGCTGAGGGCTTCGTGACAAGTATTTTAGGTCTGTTTAAGGGGCTTTGGTCAGCAAGAACAGGAATGAAAGTTGGGTTTTCTCTAGAATGTGAGCTAGGACAGAGCCACCGCGCCAGGGAGGGATGAGAACTGGAGTTAATTTTGCATATGGAATTAAAACAACGCTGTTTCCTATTAACAGAAGAGAGCATAATCCATATTAAGCAAGAGGAAGAGTTGTGTGCTGCAGATCAGCAGGAGGGAGAGGCTGGAGAAGCTCCTGAGGAGCCCTGCCTGGGTGAGTAACTGCATACCTGGGAGGAAAAATGAAAGAGAGGGATTAAATTCCAAGGTGTTGGGGTTTGATTTTTGTTGGTTTCCCGCTGCTTTTCATACATTCAGAATCTTTTATAAAAAGCTCACAAGTTTTGAACAGGCTCACTGTCAGGCCTGATGGGTAAGGGCTGGTGTTTTGTATTTCCTTTTTCATGTCCACTGTGGAGTTTGCGGAGTATGTGGTTGGTTTTCATCCCAGCAGCGCAGTGAGGAGGAGGAAGTGTCCCATCCTCGTTAAATTCCTGACTTCCCTCGAGTTGACAGCTCTAAGCTGGTTAAATCTGTAGTGCAAAGTGGGGCCAATGGGTTAACTTCTCTTGCAGCCTGTGGTGCCTCTCCTCCTGCACATCCAGAGGCTTTGGTGCTTCTTTTCCTGTGAATCCAGAGGCTTCATGTTGCCTTTCCCCCCCCTTCTTCCTTCTCTTCGGTGTTTTTTCTGTGCACAAATGAGTGGAGACATTCCTTGGTTGTGCTCTTACAGCCCAAAGACCTGTTTCTTGCCTTCCCACTTGGTGGTACCCAAATTTTTGCATTATAGATAAACCGCTCTACTCTGGAGCTTGTCTGTCCTTAGTCTTCACAAAAACCAGCAGCTGCATCTGTGGGCTCTGCGCTCATTGTGCTTGGCTTCCAGTTTACGTAGCAAACTGGGATTTTTTAGGCCTTTCCGTCGGGTTTCATTTAGAAACTGGGCTTACAGGAGCTTGGCTTGGGGGAAAACCAGAAAAAAAAAGAACCCATAAGAAACCACAAGGTTTCGCCCTTGTGGAATCCTGAGCTCACACTCTCATGATAAACCTGTCTTGAATTTTCTCCTTTAGCAGAGCAAGGGTTTCGTGAGCCCGAGGCATCGCGTCAGACCAAGAAAGGGAAGGAGGCGTTTGCCAGGGAGCAGCCAGGCACGGGGAGTGAGGAACCCCCCCGAGACCCTGACACAGGTGAGGATTCCCCAGCAAAAACTGCCCCTCTGGTGGCAATTCGTGTCTTTCCTGAGGCTTTGTTAGCACTTAGCTGTGTGAATTCCCGAGTCTTTGGCGTTTTGCATCTTTCTCCCCTGTTTCTCACTTGTGTCGATTCTCCCCAACGAGCAGGGTTTCAGAGTTACACCACGGATGTTTTATCGTGGATTAAACAAGAGGAGGAGCCACGCTGCCCTGAACAACAGAGCGTGGAGAGAGAAGAAATCCCTACAGATGCAAGTACAGGTCAGTCCTGGGCTTCAGCTGAGATTTCTGGGACAGGAAATCAAATTTAGAGCATTTTTTCATACTATATTAAATGCCACGACCTTATAATGTAAATTCCTTAAAGAACTGGAACAAACCTCGATCTGATAGTTAATATTTCCTCACAAAATGTTCAGGTTCCATCAGCTGAAGATGTTTTTTCCTCCTTCATTTGGCTGGAAACTGTCAGAGGCTTCTATTTAAGGGTGGGTTGTCCAGCGTTGGCAGAGGCTGCCCAGGGCAGTGGTGGAGTCCCCATCCCTGGGGGGATGGAAAAGCCGGGCAGACGTGGTGCTGAGGGACATGGGTCAGTGGTGGGTTTGGGCAGTGCCTGATTGACAGTTGGATTTGATGATCTTGATGGTCTTTTCCAACCAGAACGATTCCAAATACGATCTCTTGGGCCACAGCCCGGCACCACTCAGCGTGGCTCTCAGCTGGGTAACCGAGGAGAGGGTGCAGGTGAATATTTTGTGTGGAAATCAGTCGGGAGCCTGGAATTCCTTCACCTCATGGGAGTTATTGAAACATTCCTGAGCGCGTGGTGGAGTTAGTACAGAGTAAGACAAGGGATAAACGTACCTCTGGCAGGGTCCTTAGATCTCACACTTCAAACACCCGAATGAGAGGGCGAAGACAAGATTTTTTGGGGGTGTAGATTTGGAAAAAAAAAAAAATTGCAAAAAGATCTGTTTTCCTGGAGGTTTTGTTGCAGTGGAACCTTGGTGCTCTCCCCCTCAGTATTAAAACCTCACATCTTATTTCCTGCCTCTGTCTGTGAGCACGACGTGGCTGTAGATTCGGGTGGATGCTCTTAAGAGGCTTCCTTAATTGAAAGGCTCTGAAATCTGTCTGTTTCAGCGCACGATGAAAGCCCCAAGAGGGACCCTCCAGCAGATTGCTTTGAAAGCAGGGCGTGTGACCCGGAGAGACCCGGAGAGACGTTTTCCAAGGATCCTACCCCCGGAGTTGGGACATGGGACAGTCAGTGGAATTCAGAAATGATGGAAACAAACACCACCGGGAACGGCCTTGGGGGTGACGCTCGGTACGACCGAGGGTTTGGGGAGCACTTGGATTTTTTTAGCACTCAGGAAAACAGTGCTGGCAAGAGAGAGTTCGTGTACAACAAATGTGAGGGAAACTCCAGCCAGCAGGAACATCTTCCAGCTCCCCAGGCGGCCCGAGAAGGGGAGATGTTTCCAGGCCCTACGTGTGAGAAGAGTCTCAGCGATAGGATGTTCCATCTGCTTCACTCTCAGCTCTGCGCTCCCGGTGAGAAAGAAACGAGCCCCCTCGGGCAGGGGGCTGCTCCTGCCTCCTGCGAGGGGCTGCCCGCCGGGGTGGCCTGCACCGAGCGGGGACAAAACCCCGCAGGAGGAACCCGGCTTCGGGACCACCACGGCCTCGTGGGAGAGGAGCAGTTGTCCGTGGAGAACGAGAACTTCCCGGCGGAAAACTCGTTAGCCAGCCCCTGCTGGGAGCACCCTCAGGAGAAGCCGGAGGCCTGCGGCAGATGCAGGCAGCAGGTGGCCCCCAGGGGTAGCCCCACAAGCCAGGGGCAAAGCCAGGGGCAAAGCCAGGGCCGGGGCAAATCCTACATTTGCAGCGATTGCGGGAAAAGCTTCGTTTGCCATTCGTGGCTCGTTCGGCACCAGATGACTCACACGGGAGAGAGGCCCTACAAGTGCTCCGAGTGTGACAAAAGCTACAGGAGAAAGGATTATCTTTTAAAACACCAGCGGCAGCACTCGGGAGAAGGGCTCTTCCAGTGCCCCCTCTGCAGGAAAAGGTTTGTCCTCAGGAGGAGTTTCATGAAGCATCAGGAAAGTCACGTGGAGGAAACGCACCTGACGCTGGCGGGTTGGCCCTGCGCCGAGATCCGGGGCTCTGTCATGCACTCCGTGTAGAAAAACCCCATCCCGACGGGGGGTTCCCAAGCCCCCCACTTTTGGCCATCACCCTTGCTGGGCCGTGGCAGCACCTCCCAGCTCCGTGCTGGGCCGTGGCGGGAGGAGGAAGGTGTCGAAAAGCCATCCTGAGCCTTCTCCCAGGCAAAGGGAGGTGACTGGGGGAGGTGTTATTTTCCACAGACCTGTGGAGATGGTTGGGGGAGCTGCTTCCCAGCTGCCCCCGCTGCCTGGAGCCCTTGGGGGAGGGCTGGAGTTGCTGCTGGCCACGAATCCACACGGGAGAGAAATCCCACCAGCAGATGGAACAGTTTGCGTCGCCTCAGGCCGGAAAAATACCTGAAGTTTTGTCCCCAGGCTGCTGGGAGTCCTGACTCCAGGGGCTGGGCTGCAAAAGATTGAGTTAAAGTTATTAATTGTCCACTAAACGAGTGTCAGGAAATGAAAGCGCTTTGGGTGAGATGCTGAGGTTCTGACCCTGGGGCTGTTTGAAAGAAGCCTCTTTGGGAAGTGGGAGCCAGACAGGGGGAAGCAGAGCCCGAGGGGCAGCCCCTTCCCACAGTTAAACGACGGAGCTCCCGGGGTTCAGCCCCTGGAAGGGGTTCCCAACGGCTGGAGCCCTCACCTGGAGCTGTAAAAGGCCCGAGGAGCATGGAATACAGTTTTCATTTAAAGTTGTGCTGCATTTAATTTACCACCTGGTTACGGATCTTCTCCGTGTGTCTGATTTTCCGAATCCTATGAAAACAGAACATTCAGACGCGCTCGTTAAACATTCTCCCTCAGAAAACTCTATTTTTGCTCATAATCAGTGTCTCCTGAGAGTCCGACGTGGTGGTGTGAGGCTGCAAGGACACGGCTCCTTCCTTTGGGAAATAAAGACTCTGGACGTGTCCTCTGTCACCTGCTTGTCCACAGCGTTGAGCCTCATGGGGAAAAAACATCCAGAAACGGCAGCTTTGGCTGAATCGGGCAAAAGCCCATTTCGGGTCAGGGCTCCTTCACTGCCCGACAGCCGCGACAGATTTTGTTAAAAAGCCTTTTTTTACGTGCATGTTTCTAAGTTTTGTTCAAATGTTTTTCTGTTTCTCTTTTAAAAAAAAAAAAAATATTGTTGACAAAATGCTACGTGTGGTTCTACAGCGGGTAGGGGGAGAAAAGAGGAGCAAGGTCAAAGCAAGAGGCAACCCCCAAACCTCCATTTTCAAGGCAAAGCTTTGTGGAATTAACTGACAATGGAGAAGGGGGAATCCTAGAGTGGTTTGGGTGGGAAGGGACCTTAAAGCCCACCCAGTGCCACCCCCTGCCCTGGGCAGGGACACCTCCCACCACACCAGCTTGAGCAAAGCCCCCTCCAACCTGCCCTTGAACCCCTCCAGGGATGGGGCAGCCACAGCTT
>BJBW01019313.1:0-13761 GCA_004320125.1 Scolopax mira | reverse complement strand
AGCTCCCTCAGCCTGTCCTCGTAGCAGAGGTGCTCCAAGACCCTGAGCATTTTTGTGGCCCTCCTCTGGATCCACTCCATCAGGTCTATGTCCCTCTTATATTGAGGGCTCCTCAATATATTGGATATTGGAACCTAGGTTCCAGATCTTCATACCAACTTTTGATTTTATAAGGAAAGATTAGTGCTAGCAGTGGTGAATTTTTGTTCTCATTTCCAGTTACAGTTGTGTACCAGCTATACCTTCTAATAGTTGCAACGTTTTTTCTTTAAAAGAGAATATCCTTAATCTTGATGAGAATTGCAACCTGAAAAGACCATTCTGATCCAGTGGTCCAAACTGTCACCTCTCTGACCTCAAAAAACAGACTTTTCAGCTTTTGTATATCACCTCCTGCCATCTCTGTACCCTCTGTACTCTCATCACATCCTCTTCCACACTGACATCTGATTCATTGAGCACAAGAAATCTTGTGTTAGCTTCTCTTCTTGAGAAACTGACAAAACCTTTGTGATAGATAAGCTTTCTTCTGAAATTTGAAATAGTCTGGTATATACCTAGCTTTTCTGTGATTCTGAAGATATTAGGCAAGGCAGAATGCGTCTTAAGAACCAGGGCATCTGTATCATGGTATTTTTCAACTCTACCACAGAGAACCAGAAGTGATTTCATGTAATGTTAAACAGCTAAGTCTCTTTCCTTGTCTAAGGAAACATAACTCATTCTGTGCCTGTGTCCCTAATTAGTAACACTTACAAGCCTTGAACTTTCAACAGAGAGCTCAGCTCAGCTTCATCTTACAGAATTGCCCCTATAATGTAGCTGTGCATAATAGTAAAAACAATTTAAAACACATAAAAACATTAAAAAACCCACCAAAACACTTATAAGCTTATACCCAGTCTTTTCCACATTTATTCATGTTGAGCAGTAATTTTCTCTCCTAAAATTCCCAGTGAGACTATACTGAGATACTAGTAAGGGAGGCAGAGCATCACTTAATAAATAAGCACTTCTGTCCTTCTGCTTTATTCAGTTATGGCTCGATGGTCTTTGTGAACACCACATGATTTCTTCTCAGGATCAGCCTAGTTCCAACAGCCTTCTTCTGGCACTTTATATGTACTTATGTTCTTTTTGGCTTATTTTTTCTGAATAACCTCATAACCTCAAAAAAATGTAAATGTTAAAGCCCTATCTGGAGTTTAATGGGTTTTTTTGACACTGGTGTCACTGTCAGGGAAGACTGGAAATGTTTCTTTTCCAAGTGACAGTGTAGGCACGCTCATTTTTGTGGCAGATTTCTGGCACAGGAGAACTGAGTCCTGGCAAACTCCAGGAAATCAAATCACTGATACCATTATCCTTCATGCATTTAGGAAACTTCCAGCTTGTGGAAAATTGGTCAGGTTTGATATAGTCCTTTACTCTGTCTCCTTTGTTTCTCCAGCTTATTTTACCTTGATTACTAGCCTAAAAAGCAATGAGAAAAAAGGTCTGTGTGAGAATAAACTTTTTTTATGAGTTCAGAAGAACTCATGCCCAGAGAATGGTTGAGTTGCCACAACTATATATTGCAAGTTTCTTACTTCAGATGATATAAGTATCCTCCACCTGAAATAATTTTAAAATTTAACAAACTCTTACTACATTAAATGAAACTGTAATTTATTATGTTTAGCTACCTAATTCAGAAGGAAAAAAGCAGTCAGACCCTAAACCAGTATGTTTTCTGTCAGATGGTTCTGTGGTCTAAAGAAAATAGAGTCAGAGGGCTTGTCCAGGGATTTCCATGGGCCACATCGCTATTTTAAACTGAACGGCTCCCTTTATATCAATCAGTGATCAATCAAATGATGAGTGCTTATGGCTTATACCAAGAGAGCTGCTATTGGTAGTACTTTAAATCTAACTCATGCAGGTTTTCATGTTCCCTTATTTTCACGTAGTCTCATGGAGAAAATTATGGCTTTCGGGTTTTTTTCAAAGAAATGATGGTAAGCCCTTTGCGCCAGATGAAATATGTTGGATTCCTTTTCTTAGTAGGATGAAATTATGTTGAAATAATTTCATTACCTTGAAGGTTTTAGAGAAGAAAATTTCTGCTTTAAGAGGCTTTACTATTACATCAGTATAATTCTAAACATAATCTGAGTATGCTTTCTCTTTTTTTTCTTTGTGAAGCCAACAGCACCAATTGTTCATTCTCATACAAGATAATATTATGATGTGCCTGTTATGTGTTTTACTACTATCCAAAATAAGATTCTCTGCAATAGAGATGCCAAATCTATCCCTAGGCAGGAAGTACTATTTCGATGTTGAACAACTTGTCATAATCCCTACACTAATCAAGGTGTATGTTCTCTATACCTAATCAAATTCTTGCTATATATCACAGTGATGCTGTGTGATACCACAGGTCTTTGGTTTAGAGGAACGTGTTTTCTTAAGATTAGAAGAGAGACTATGAGCTTGATTGAAAGAGTTCATCCTCTTCAAGATTACACAGTACTTACCAAGACTGATTCTATAGTTAATGAAGGCTGTGGTCTACTATGATCTGACCTGGAGGAGCAGTTGGTTTGGTCAGCAGTTACGAGTGCTGTCTTGTGTTTGCTTTTGACCAAGCTCTTTTCTATCACTATTTTCAATAACTCTTCAAAACTTATTTTTCAAGGCTAAGCATTGTTTGACTGAATTGCAATTCAAGAGTAATACCACCATATTCACTTGAGTTTTATTTCTGTGGAAAACATATAAACACACTGTGATATGCAAAAAAAAACAAAATTAATGTTAATTATCACTTTTCTGCCTACATGTTCTCCAAAACCCTGAGATGACAGAGAAATTTGATATGTGGTACCAGAAGTGAGCATTGAACCAAACAAACTCTTCCTCAGAAGTGTCTTCTTATGCAAGGATATGCTCTGCACTGCAGGTTGTCCTTTCATAGCTTTTTTCCCCAATATTCCTTTTTTTTTTTGTAATGTTCACAAAAATTAATCTTTACTGGAACTCTTTGATTCACTAAATATGGATGTTTGTCCTCAACTTCCCCTATATTATTTCTAAAGAAATGTTACATTCTTTTCTGTAACTTTCTTTCAAATGTTTAATAAGTGAAGAGATGCTGTTAACCTCCAACTTAGAACATTTTGGTTTTTAATTCAACATTTTTTTTCAGATTTAAAGCATCTGAAAATAATAGTGTGTCTACACATACATGTCAAGCTTGCGAAATTGTGATGAAAACAAGGTTAAAGAAGACATCATTGACAATGGAGTGTTTCAACTGTTGAAGTGCTAGGATTTTTCTGGTGGATATTTGGTAGATATTTATACAGCTGCCATTTTTGCAAAATTGGCTAAATTCCCATCCATATTGTACACTAAACCTCCACAGGTATAGATAGAGAAAAAAGATTCCCTGTTATTTAACATGCTCAGTTTTCTGCATTTATTATTAATGTTTGATCTTTTGCATGTAAATTGCATACTTATTATACTATTGTATGTGCCTTTTCCCTCATGCAAAACTTGACATATTTTAAGTAACTGAGATCATACCAAACTCATTTACACCAAAAGCTACCACCTCAACTCCTCCTCCCCAGCTACTTGACCCAGGCTCCTTCTGAACCATTCAGATGTGGAAACAATTCAAAAGGAAACAGATAATGATGGTAAACTGGGGTGTCATGGTTCTCTTTATGTATGGCCATTGTAGTACAGATACAGGAGGCCAACAATGACTTATCAGTAGCACCAAGCCTGCAATTTTTCTGTGTTTGCAATTTCAAGGAAGAAAAGCAGCTCACAATTATATGTATTAAACTTTCAGTTGATGGAGAAATTATGATGTACATCATTTATATTATCAGTCAAACTATAGGAAGAGAACGTGAGATCTTTATGTAGCCCAAGTGCAGATTTCTTATAATTTAACCAGCACAAAGAACTCTCATTTCACCAGAGGACTCTAATTCATGCTGTGAAAACCACCTCCTTCTCCTTTCCCCACTTTGTCACAGGCCAGGAAATAAGGTAACAGGCTGAGGAAGCACCTGCCCTGATGGAGGAAAATCAACTCACCTCTTGGCCAAATTCTGTTAAAGTCAAATTTGGAAACCCAGGAGGAGAGAGTGGGGGCAGAGGGGTGACCTGAGTTAATATCCTGGGCAGTAAGAAGCATTTGTCGGGTGTAGAACTGTGACACAGGGCTGAGGGGAGGGTTTTGGGGGTGGTAGTGTGTATGTGTGTTGGTTTTTCCTACCTGCAATGTGGCTGCCAAGAGCCTTGCTGTGAGTTATGGGTATGTGCTAATTCCTCCTGGTGGTGGTGGATTTCTATGAGGTGTGCTATGAGGGGGCAGTGGGTTGTGAGGTGCCTGTGGGTGAGGGGCCACCTGTCAGAGCAGCAGGGCTCAGGGAGAGCCTGAGCTCTGCCTTGTACCACTCCCCCGAATACATGTCCCATGGGCTGTACCACCCTGGAAAGGGCCTCATGGCTGAACACTCTGAGAGTTGGAAGGATCACCTCTATATTAACCAAAAAAGTGTAATGAAGAACTTAGGGCTGCTGTTTTGAAAGCTGTCCAAACAGGATTTGGATGTTCAGTTCTTATTAAAAACTAGTGAGAAAACAAGTGCCAAAATCCTGGCTTTGACATCGTAAATCTACCTGCACTGAACAAAAGCAAGAGAGAGTGCAGAGAAAGACAAATGCCTCTTCAGTTGACTGACACTAGTTGATATCATGTCAGGTTCAAAGATTTTACTTTTCTCCTTCTGTCTTTCCATCTCTACCTACTCTGAAGTGGAGGGTGGGAGTAGGGACAAAGAACCCACCTAGAGAGTGTTAAAGTTATTTTGATGGAATTATATTATTCTCTTTAATTCAATTTCATTTTTAAAGGGAATTTAAAAAAATAATACCAAACACTAGTCAACCAAAAAATTAAATTATTGTACTGTTGTAGTGAAAACTATTTCAGGATACAGAATCTGTCAGTCTTTGTGTGGATTAGTATAAACTAGGTGAAAAAATTGAAAATAGAGAAATGCACTTTTTTCATCACCAATAGAATATTTTAATATTCAAAGGATGGGGGAGAAAAGTTAATCAAAGCTTAATCTCCACTTAACCAAAATATTTCCATCCATTTTACTCGTATGTGTAAGCCACAAGAAATAAATCAAAACTGATGAGTTGAAAAAGCACACTAGAAATTAACAGAAATGTTAGCAATGGTTCCTCAAGTTACCAGCTATTTTTATGTCTCACTTTAAAGGGGCACTGTTAAAAATAGAAATGCTGGATTGTAGAGAGGACCAATATACCTTATTTCTAAACTAAGGGCTGAGCTCTGTCTTTTGGTAATGTAGGTAACTAAAGTCAATTTTATGCAAGGAAAAATAATTTCTTCTAAACTTTAATAATTCCTGATTTGGCATATATCTGATCATCTAAGCTTTTATAAACTGTAAAGATACTGAACTTTCTTTAGGAGACCTAGGAGAACATCTGTGTCCAAACCAAGTCCCACTATGTAACTGTAATAATAAAAGTTCATCCATGTGATTGAAGGGAAGTGTCTGATAGTCTGATATGTTTGGTTGAGTGGTTAATACATCGTCAATGATGTCCTGAGATACTTAGGTATTTTTTAGTTTCAGTTTTATAGATTTGTTAATGTCATCACAAATTAACAGGTCTCGTAGCATATTAACTGGGACACTTGTTCTTTGAGTTTCACAGTTAACAGTAGGATAAATTATTCCAGGTCCTCTTTGCAGAAAGGATTCAAAGTGTGTTTGAAAAGTAGCACTGTTACACAGCTTCGTGTTGCCCATGGTACACCTTGCTGCAACTCAGACCTTCTCACCCTGGTTTATATGTATTGCAGATGGGAGAAGGGATTACCAGATGAGCAGTCACATGTCACCAATATAGTATATCACCAGGTTTCTGCACTTTGGTACGATGCATCCCAACTAAAGGTAATCCTGACGTTTCTTCTTTCTGTTGATACTCTTGGTAGTGTTTCAGTTTAATGCAGAATGACTGAACTGTGCTTTTTTCCTTCCTATGTTTTTTTTTATTCATTGTTATCCTCTCCATAGTGGGAAGCCTATTGCTGCAGTAGCATTTTCAACTTAAAATCTGCTGGAGACTGTCCAGTATAGTTTGTTACCTTGGGATTGGAGGTTTGGAATGGAGCAACTTGTTGAGGCTGCACTGGAAATCTAACCATGCTGGGAGTTTCTGATGAAAGGTTGTTTGCAGATTCCTAAACAAGTTTAAATGCCTCTTACTGCGATGGTGGTACACAACTCTCTACAGGTTTGACCAGCTATATCAGAGCAGCTGAAGATTGTGCATTGTTACTGAGGTGATATATTCAAAGTGTATTGATGTGTACAGGTTATAGATTTTGCTCTGTACAAGACGCAAAAGTTGTATTGTCTAATACTTTTTTATGAGTAATGAATAGTTAAAACTTCAAGTGAGCTCAAGTCCATGAGAGTTGCCAGTGCCACATAAAGATGAAAAGTTCCTGCTAACCATTTTCCTTTAGCTTCTTTACGAAACACTTCCACTTATTTATTTCAGAAGGACTACATATTCCCTTAGACAATTTCTTGGATTTCCCGTTCCTCTCAGTGCCAGATACTGGTGCCAGTGACTTTTCTCCCGCCTATTGTGGTTACAGTATTTCTTCTATAGAAAGCGTCTGGAGGCCACAGACTAATTTTACTAAAGTCAGTAGACGGGAATTACATGGCATTGACTCCTGGGCTCCCTCCGTCTGTTTCAGATTATAACTATTGACCTGGAGGTGAAAGGCTCTATATCCCATTACCAATTCCCTGAGTCATACGGTTCCTTATAACAGCATTTTAAACAGATGATGGAAGATGCTAGTATTCAATAGCATCAGTACGAATAGCACTTACTCAAATTTACTGGCAAAAATACCTTCTAGATTTTGTTTTTTGAACAACAGATAAATATCTGTATGTAGCTGCACTTATGAACTCCTTGCAAAGTCCTTGAGTCCTTATGTATCTACAATTTTATTGAAGACAAATATCTTAAAAAAGAGTTAAAAACATGAAGATCTGGATTTGTTTTAGAATTCTGGCATGCTATTATTCACAACAATATTCTGGATATAATAAAAGCTTTGAATTCAGAAAATCCCCTGGTACCACATTTCCTATTTGGAACACCAGTGTTCATTTGTGATTGGGATTTAGCACACTTTCTCATTACTGCTATCTTAAAAGCTGCACAACTTTGTATTTCAGTTCTATTGTTTAGTGCGTATGTCTGAATAGAGAAGAACTGAGATAAAAAGAACTGAGAGTTAGCGAGGGTAACCCTTCTTGCTATCGAATGCAGGTGGAAATCTACACCATCACCACTGATTACTTATATCGGTTGGTTTGGTTTTCACTTTCATCATTACTTTAAGCAACAGATGTTGTGCCCCATCCTGCCTTTATTATCCTCTGACCAGTTTTTGGTTACCTCAAAGAACACAAATGAAGCTGCTAGACATCTCAAAAATTATACTAAATTCTTATATTTCTATATAAGAAGTATGTGACCAGATGGATTGAAAAAAGACAAAGGACCAGAATTTGGTATGGAAGACTATAAGGGTTTGCTTCAATATAATTGAATTTCTGTGGTCTGATTTATTTTTTTTTTTTCATTTTTTTCCCCCCATCCTCTCATTTGCTCTGGAGTACCTTCACTTAAATCAAAAGTGCTGCATTACCAAAAAGTCCATGTCAAATAAGTAATTTTGGCCCATATAATCAAAATTTATTCGCGTAAATGCCAGGTAAAATTTTGTAGAGTTATTCTGATAAAAGTGTACAGCAAACACAGTTTTATACAGTAAGCACTGTATCTTGGAATCGTCCACATCTGATTCATGTTGAACTTCTTTTGTAAAATGTAATCTCTGAGAAGCAAACTGGTTCCAGACATGCATAAACTATCAAATTGTTTTCATTTAGTTCTAAGTAGTGTATGCATTCTAGGTGTAAAATTTATAAGTTACTTCCATTCCTCAGGCCTCTATGAACCTGTTCTTTCCCATACTGTCATGTGACTGTACTGTTATTTTTTGTTGTTCTTATTTGTGCAGTGGTAAAATTGTTACAGATTGGCAGTGCCACAAAGACTTACGTTTTTGACATTATCCTCAATATATTTGGCTAACAATTAATTACACATTTTTAAAAGTAATTCTGAAACAAAGGAAAAAGCTGTATAAAGGTACATAAGAGCTGGAAGCTATGACCTATTGAGCTATGAATTTAACATACTTATGCTTAATAGTAAAAACCAAGTCACCAATAACAAATGAAAAATAAATTACACACGGTTAATTATAAAGGATACTATCAATACACAACTACAAACAGGAGAAAATGATCTAGTCTTTTCAACACTTTGAACATGTGATTTGTAAAATGTATCTGACTTTTCTTTCTTCTCTGATACTATGCATATGGAAATGAAAAGACAATCTACTTTTTGATGTCTCTTTATTACTACAAAACAAATGTGTATCAGATGTGCAGTTGTTGACTGATGTAGGATAAGTTTTATTTGGTATGTCAACAGGAAAATTGCTTAAGTGAGGAAAAGACAAGGTTTAGAGAAGCGATGATTTGCAGATATTGTATCAAAAGTAGTAGTATAGAGAAGGGTGAAATAATAAAAAGTGAAATAGAAAAACAGAGGAAAAAGAAATAAGAGTTAAAGAGAAGCCTAAACTAAAGGAGAATACAGTATAGTAAAACAGCTGATTCAGAGTAGCATTTCTTGTACTAATCAGAAAAAAAATCTTGGATATAAACAAAAGAGTGTCATGTGTCTGGTTTTATATTGAAATACAGCAAAAAAAAGAATCTGAGAGCAAAAGAAATCTCCTTTGACAGCTTTTCATTGAAAATCACTAAGGAATATTTATATCATTCATTGAACACCAAAATCAAAAACAGAATTCTTATTTTTGAGTATGTTTTCTCCTTTGGTCTTTCCAGGTATCTTGAAACCTGTGAATAGAAGTCACAAAATGTATAGAAAAATAGTTTGGAAACTCTCAGTTAAGAGTGACCAGGATTTCAAATAAGACATCCGTTGCCAAATGAGAAATGGCAAAGGGGGAAAAAAAAAAAAAGGAATCTGAAGCTTTCATAAGTTTCCTTGTCATTAGCAGCATTAACTAGAAAGTGGAGCAGTCTGGAAGGAAGTGGGCAGATTAAATATAGCTAAGTCTGCCACATTTCCATCTGCTTTTATGTATCCAAAACAGAAAAGAGCCACCTGCTAATCAGCAGCAACACATCTCATTTATGAATGCAATTAGTCTTTTTTAGTTAATCATCTTAATTAGTTTTAAAATCTTTAAACATACGTAAAACAGCACAAGATCAAAAGATAATAGTTCTACAAATTAAAGCTGTAAAAATATGATGAGTAATCAAATTAGTTCAGGACAAAATCATAAAAATTGCAGCATAAACAAGATTGTGGTAAAAATAATAATTAAAAAACAACCAATCTAAACAAAAACCCATCTAAACAAAACACATAATAAAAATGGAAGAGGGAGACAACAGTAAGAATTATCTCCCTAGTGCCTCAGTAGCTTTCTCACCTCCAAAAGTCACACAGTATGAACACAGACTGAGGAAAAAGCAAACAAAACACATTTGGTTCACCATAATTACATGTGTTGCTTAGTTGTCCAGACCTCATTTAGGCTTCAGCTGATTTTTTTTAGGTTATGTGTTTTGCTTCTTCATATAAAAAATACATAGCTAGATTATTTACATATCAAACATTGACATTAGAGGCGATGATAAGTGATTTTTTAGATCTTCTCAAGATTTTCTTTGGTTGGTTTTGCTGATACAGCTGTTAGCACAGTAAAATTGGGGGGGGTGGTGTAGAGAGGCGGGGGTTGGTCTCTTCTCCCAAGTCACAGGAGATAGGACAAGTTGCGCTAGGGGAGGTTTAGACTGGATATTAGGAAACATTTCTTTACCGAAAGAGTTAGTAAGGATTGGAATGGGCTGCCCAAGGAAGTGGTTGAGGCACCATCCCTAGAGGTCTTCAAAAGATGTGTTGACTTGGTCCTCAGGAATATGGTTTAGTGATTTTTATTTCTTTTTTTTTTTTTTTTTTTAATCAGCTAGATTGATGATTGGACTAGATGATCTTTAAGGTCCCTTCCAACCTAGACGGTTCTGTGGCTTTCTTCTGGACTCATTCAAACAGATTCACCTAATTTCCCCTCAATCAGAGGCAGCAGAGTTGCAAACTTGCAATCTCAACAGCTAGCATACCTGGGAGGTATGCAATATGTCTCTGCCCTCCCTTTATGAGTGGGGTGAAGCTCCCAAGGGTGAGCTTCATTAGCATCTTTGCTATTGACATCACAGAGGACATCTGTACCTTCAGCCCTACAAAGACAACCTGCATGCAGCTCACTGCTGTAGGCTTTTTTGTGTGCATAAATATGAAGTGTGCTGCAGGTGTTTTCTAAGGAAATACTGCTTCACTCAGCAGAGCAATACTGTCATTTAGCAGGTTGATTTGCTACAAATGTGTTCCTATGGTTAAGTCAGGATGTGTCTGGTGACATACAGGTCCTGTTTCACAGTATGTATGTGTAATCTAGTTTTCTTATAAAAGAGCAAACAGATAATCTGCAAGACATACCTGGAGTGTTGAAGTGATCGAAAGATTGGCTTTTAACATGAAAGAGACTTTTGGGATAAAGATGAGGAAGAGCGAGTTTTAATTAAAAAAACCTTTCAGCTTATCTTCTCACTCAAGGGAACGTGATTTTTCAACTATTAAAAGCAACAGGAACATTGCAGTTCTTTTCTTGTAGAAGAAGAAATAGGTCCTAACTGAGTGAGGCTTATACCATGCAACTCAGAAAAGTTCAGGCATGCCCAATTTGTTATGCATATGTTGCAGTATTGCATACAGGAGGCAGTTTCTCCATCCTGACATGCTTCCAGGAGTGGGATGCAAGGGATGGCTAAAGAGCAGGGTGTATGCATAGCCTGCCTTTTCCAGAACAGCCTGGACAACAGTTAGTAAGATAGGGAGGTGCCAGCTATGTGTTCATGTCATGTCAGGCTCCTATCACGCTAAAGAGGTAGACAACCATCAGCAGGATGAAACAGTAACCGGGAATTGTAGGAAAATCTTAGAAAAAGGAGTCAGCTTGAAAAGGAGTGACAAAGTAACAAGAATTCTGGATGTTTGTGAGTGCAAATTAACATTTTGTTAATGCCGGGCGTAGTGATTCACCTGCTTTTTTGCAGGTATCAATCCCAAATGTATAGTTCTGGTAGTTCTTTGCAAGTTGTTAATAAATCAATAAACTGATGTAAACTATGTACATGTTTTTTTCCCCTGTTATGGTGCTGAACACCAAGATCAGGCAGTTGTGAGAATGGAAAATGAAAAGAGTGAACTGCAGAGAATATTTTTCTCTCTTACAGTATTTGACTGTGTGGTTGCTCAGGTATTACAGGTCCTCCATGTGTTTTTGCATTAAATAGCATATGGGTTCTACTGCTATAGTTGTTTCTTTACTATGTAGTTACAAGAAAAACTAAGTAAATTAGGGCCTATATCCAACATTAAATTAACTTTTTTCCACTCAATGTAATATTTATTGAATAATGGATTAAAGGGAAAAGAGAGGTAAATAACTCCACAACTCTTTCCTTTACTTCAATTACTAAAGAAGAAAAAAAGACAAGTGTTTGTAAAACCCTGTCATAAAAGATTTCCACTTTTCTTTGGGAAGCAAGAACATTGAAGCAAATCTACAATTGCTGGTTTTGTCTAGAAAGAGTAACACTGACCTTCCTCTAATCCTTTTGACCTACTATTGTAAGGCTGCTTATAAGCAGAAATAGAAACCATATGCTGTCCGTCAGGGCATCCTTAATTTCTCAGCCCAAGTAAAACAAAGCTATATCTTTTATGAAAGAGGTCATAATTTTTCTCCTTTCTTGCAGCTGAGAAGGAGCATAATGGATAGTGACACTGAAAAATCACAGGTGGGTAAAAGCTGTGCTAACACCTTTTAGAGCTTAAAAATATCCATCCAAAAGATAAAAGTATATGGTTAGTTGGGTTTTTTTGTTTGTTTGTGTGTGTGAGTTCTCCTACAAACAGCTTCTCACTTACCTCTAAGTGGACAATTTTCCAAGTAGGTAATTTCTGAAGGAGTCTATCACACCATTGATCACATTTGTGGTGACACTTGATACTGTAGCATTTTTTTACTTGCTCCCCAGTGTGCCAGAAAGGCTGCTGGTGGCCTACATGGGGGCGAAGGCACACTTGCTTTTGGGGTGAAGGAGCAATGAAGTTTTTAGTGAGAAATAGGGGGACCCAGTTAACCCCTTGACTATTCCTATGTATCCCATGGTGTTTCATTGGGCAATTTTAGTGCACGTAAAATAGATTCCTTCAAAGGAAAAATAAACTGCTCCCAGTGTTTGCCAGAGAGGAGAACGTGTCTGAACCAATAGCTTTTTTTGAGCCACCTCTGAACCATGCACACAGTAGGGATGTTCAGTCAGATAAATCAGACTGACTGATTTTTTAGGCCAAAATAAAACCCCAAAATGCCTATAGCATAGATATGAGGACCTCAGAAATATCTGCTTCCACAAGAAAATCTTTTCCTTTTGTGCCAATATCCTCATAAACTAGTTTTAATTACATATAATTATCAACAAGGAAAAAAAAAAAAGGGAATGATTAAATAAAAAAGCAATTTTTAGAGAAGACCTGATTGCTTTAGATGTCTTGAAAGATATTGTCTGTGTAGGAACAAAATCAAAATTCAAGTTACGTGTACTCATAAGTACTCCATTAGAAGGACTCATGTGACTCATGTCTCTAGAAGATAACCTTATACCAGCAGAAAAAGAAAAAAAAAGCAGAACAGATGTGACCATTGCTTTTTAAGAGTTAATTGATATTGTTTCTATTTTCTTAACCTTTTAGTCCTTTGGCTAGTCATAACTGCCACTGCACCTTGGGTTTTGATTATATATAAGAATGGGTTGCACAAACACCTCTCAGGATTGGGTCAGGGATTAACAATCCTGCTGTAAGGTTGGGGGCAGCACTAAATTACCATTGTTGATCCTTTGGGGCGCTATTTTTTGTATTATTCCTGTTAGTGATCTTCCTGTTCTCCGGTATCTTCCTGTTAGTGATTCATGGTAAGGTATTGTTGGGTATGCTGTGTAATCAAATAGCTTGGATGATGGATTGCCATCCCAAATATCAACCAATTCGAGTGATGGATTTTCATTCCATGACAAGTCAGGACCAAATAGGGGTCAGAATAGAACTGACAGTGTAGTTGTACTTTGGAACAGCACAGAGATTATATGAAATCTTATGTTTCCATGAACTTCCTAATTTGCCCCAAAGTTCCTCATTTATAGTAAAATACCATGTCTGGATATCTAAGTGTTTCTATGATAGAATCATAGAATCATCTGGGCCGGAAGAGACCTTCAAAGGTCATCTAGTCTGACCCACCTGCAGTCACAGGGACACCTCCAACTAGACCAGGTTGCCCAGGGCCTCGTCGAGCCTCACCTTGAATGTCTCCAGGGAAGGGGCCTCAACCACCTCCCTGGGCAATCTGTTCCAGTGCTCCACCACCCTCATAGTAAA
>BJBW01019305.1:0-10791 GCA_004320125.1 Scolopax mira | reverse complement strand
CTGGTGTGGTGGGAGGTGTCCCTGCCCAGGGCAGGGCGTTGGAACCAGGTGATCTTTAAGGTCCCTTCCAACCCAAACCGTTCTATGATTAAATTTCCTTGACAACAATTCCAGCAGCACACGCCCCATGTTTCCATACCTGGGTCCCAAATGCCAAGTGAACACTCCCAAGTGAACACACCTGGATGCCTGGAGAGCCTTGGGAGAGAAAAATACAGCCGTGAGCTGACACAGTATAGCTACAGTCATTCCAACTCTATTATAGCTGTATATTTCCAGCTATAGCTAGGAGAAGGGGTTTTGATGGAGGAAGGAGATTGTTCTAACTGAAAAAGAAATGCAGTTTATGAAGAGTGAAAACTAGTCCTAAATCTAAGCCTAATTGAATTATAAATAGCCTGGATGCTTGCTTTCCATTCACAAGCTTGTTCAACTTCCAAATATATGTATATATAATCTTACATTTTCTAAACATTTCTATTCAACTCTCTGTTTCAGCATGACATTTTCTATTTCAAAGTTGACCTATTTTGAGGAGTAAGAAAATTAGCTGAATTCCCCCAAATCAAAATGCTTCACTCTGGCTTGAATAAAATATTGGTAGGGTTTTTGTTGGTTTGTTGTGTTGTTTTTTGCCTTTCTCCAAAGAAGTATACTCCTCACTGGGAGCTACCAGAACAGATTTTGTTTTTTCTTTTGAAGTTCAGTTCATCCATGGAACAGAAAAAAAACCCACCCCACCTCTATACAATTTGCACAGCAATGATTTCCAGCCTACTTGCACATTTCCAATTAAAGTATCTAATCTATCGCATGGATTTGGGATATAGGAATTTGAAGTGTAACTAGGGATTGATAAATTGAGTAACGGGTTTTATCAATAACAAAGGTTTCTTGGGGCATTATTTCCTGCAGAAGAACTGACCAGAGCCTGCTCTGTCTGACTGGACACAGATTTCTCTTGATACCCATCACTGCAGTTTGTTGGCAGCTCTGGAATTAAAGGTGAGAGAAGATTCTGTATCGTATGCCAGTCTGGCAGGCCAGTCTCTGGATGAATTCACTCACAGTCAAGTGGCAGCTTTTAGGAATCATTCTTCAAATATTTTGAATGCTTCCCCTGACAGTATTTGATTAAAGAGATTTTTAATCGACGCGAAATACCTTACAATACAGTTGCTGCTGGTGTGAGAGGAAATAAAAATCTCACAACTGTCCTGAAAAGCCAAAGAATATATATTGGAGCACCCGTGCACAACTGCACGTTTCAGTTTGTTGTTCTTGGAGAAGCTTGTTAATAAGGATGACTTACTCTTTTGCAAACAGCAGTGATGTTTTTGGTACAGGAGAAATTATCCTCAACAGAGTTGGGAAAAGCTGTCTCCCTGGAAGGTGTGGGCAAGATGAAATGGCAGGAGGTGTTCTTTCTGATGCCAATCTCCTACTCTGCAACAACGTTGGGCTGGAGAAAATGAAAATAAATTTAAAAATCTATTTGGATTAGTATTTGCACATCTCGGAGCCTTTGCTCCAGGCTTCCTGGAGGCTGTTGGACAAGTCTGCGCCATCACCAAGTTTCCTTGACAATGCCTACAAGATTTTCTTTCTAAAGCCAGACTCTGAAGCGCAGATCTCCTCTGCACACCAGCCCCTGCAAACCTGTCCTCATTTGAAGATTCAGTCACCAGAATATGTGATGGAGCAAGATCTGTGGAGCCTTCTGACAGCGTGAGCACGGAGCTCAACTTTCCAAAACTTTTCACAAAAGGTTGTGTTGGGACTGCTCGGTGCAATCAGTGCATGAGCTGTTAGTGTGGAACTCATGATTGCTTGCAGCAATCACGGGGTCTGAAAACACAGCAGGATTCAAAGGAAGATCAGCCACTCACACGAGGTAACAAGGACATCTTAAAATGAGCAGCTATTGAATTGGGACTGGGAGCTAATTTATCCCAAGGGAAGGTTATTTGTTAACTGCCTCTTGAAGAGTTTCTGATAGAGCTGAAGGAAGGGTGACGATTCCTCTTCACAGCAACCCCTGAGGATTGTTCATCCTCCTCTGGAATGAAAACTAGAGCTTCTTGAAGGAGGGGGACAGGGACTACAGAGACCAGCACTTCTGCTTCAGCTTCAAATCCCTGTTGTCCGAGCGAGACAGAGGTTCCCCAGCCCCAGAAACCAGGGCTGGCACCTCCCTGTTCGGGATGTCCCAGTGTAGTGCCCCCTCACCTTGCTGCCACTCCAGATGGGCACCAACCCCTCAAGAATGCTATGTCATCTCTGCAGCTACTGTATAGATGCTCAGTACCCATCACTGGTACCTAACACCACCCTTCAGCATCTGCATTCCTACCCTCAAATGTCTTCAGCCAGACAGCAGGCATTTGAGAGACAGAAAAACCTCTTATTCGGGTTTCTTCTAACCCCAGTACCATTCAAAACCCCCTTTTTTTTGGATAAGCAGTCATGCCACTGGTGACTTGCTAGACATTTGGTTGGCCAGTTGCGAAAGTCAGGAATACCACAAATGCATCAGGCCTTATTTCTTTCCCTTAAATTTCTTACAATATTTCCCATTCCTTCTCTTAATATCTCTGTGAGACCATCAGCCTGACACACTCCTGGGCCCTGCTCATCTTTAGGCATTTCAAATGGGCACCATTTCACTCCCTTTGTGGAGAAGAGTCTCCTTTAAGCCATTGGGAGGCCTGAGGACATGGTAGAGTTGGTCAAATGGAGTAGGTCCCCTAAAAGATCAATTGCACGAGGTTGAGATGGAGAGACTCAACTTGACCAGCCAGTTCTGGGTAGCTGCAAAAAGTCTGTGATTGAGAAGCAAAATTATTTTCCTCCTAGGAAAATAAACTCAAACCACCCAAACCACCCAAACCACCCAAACCACCATCCCATTCAGACCCAGGCAGAGCTGAGCATCTCTTTTAATCAGTCCCCAAATGCCCTACGGGATGGAGAGGGTTTAACCCCTTCCAGGCTCAGGTGAGTGGACCACAGCCCTGCAGAAGTGAGGATGCCCTACACGGACAGAGCATCCTGGCCTCGCTGCAGGAGGCATCCGGCCCCAAGGCTCCACTTCAGCAACTGTCACAGAAACTGACTCCAAAAGCGAGCAAAGACAAAAATGAGGCTGGGATGGAGCAGTAAAATACATCAGTGACAGAGTCTCAAAAAGAGACAAATGAAGTTGAAATTCGTCCTTGTTTATTTTAATGTTTGGAATGTTTTCGAAGTGATTTATGCCTCTGCTTCAATGTGTTTCTCTCTCTTTGTCTCTCTATCTCTCTCCCTCCCCCCCCCCCCCCCTTTTTTTTTTTTTAAAGTAGAAAAAAAAATTTGGGAGTTAATTGGATTTCCAGGCTTCGCAGCCAGACACTGTAATTGATCTCTGAAGAGATGGATTTGTCGGTTAGCTGGGTACGAATCTGACAGCAGGAGAGGGAAGGGAAGAAAAATTTCCCCCTGCACACAGAGCAGAAGTGGGTCACAAGGGGATCATGCTGGAAGAGTCAGCATCCCAAGGCGAAGTACCCCCTTATTTCCTGACCTTGGCCCAGATTTCCATGATTTCCAAGTTAAATAGTGCTTGTTACTGTAGGTCCCTTCATGTAAGAAGAGATTTGAGCTGAATGAGACAATGTCTTTGTTAGAGGATTTTTTTTTGCTTCTATTTTGCCCCAGGTTTTTGAAGCTATACGTGGGAAAATGCCCGTTTGCCTGTCACCCATGACATGGGATATTCCTGGCCTTCCCATTCCCTCTCCTCCTTCCTCCTGCCTTGAAAGTCACTTATCTCCAAAGCATGGATGTCCCAAGCAAGACCCCCTCTACCTGCAGCTCCTGCCACCCCAGGCATCCCCTGCCCCGAGTCAGCATCGCTCCTCACCCTGGCCCAACCTTCACCTCAAAACTCATGTCAGTCACCCTTATTGTCCCCAAAGGGCAGGTGTCACCTGAAATCTTGCGTTTCTTGCCGCAGCAGAACGGTTCACGCTGTGAGGTGAAGAACAGGCGTTGAGTTTTGGGGGGTATAAGGATGCACACCCTCATTT
The DNA here is from genome assembly GCA_004320125.1 of Scolopax mira. Classification (NCBI taxonomy): domain Eukaryota; kingdom Metazoa; phylum Chordata; class Aves; order Charadriiformes; family Scolopacidae; genus Scolopax; species Scolopax mira. Next base: position 6,724 of record BJBW01019305.1, on the reverse strand, counting down.
CCCATTTTGCCCAACCAGTTTCCAAGAGTCCCCACCAAGACAAGCCCACGCCATCGGTCAGCCTGACAAACCTTGGCCTCTGCTGTGCGCAGCAAAGGCATGGATATTCTCATTGCAAGACGCCTGATCCTACAGCTCTGGACAGAGTTTTACTAGAGGATGCTGTGTCTGAAGGTACCTCATGGAAACCTGTCATGGTCCCCTGCTCTCTGCTCCCCATCTCTGCAGCAGATGGCACGCAGCCGTTCCCGACAGACTGCAGTGTGCTCCGGCAGCTCCCCTGGGGAATCCAGGCTCCCATGGAACCCATCTGGGAATTTGGTGCAAAATGAGCACAGGAGCAAATTTCCAAGAGTCGTCCCTGTGGTTCAGCATCACCCAACCTCTAGAGTGGAGGAGTATCCAGCCAGAGCATCCCTTTCCCATCCTTGAGGTGCAGCCACCCCTCTATCTCTGTCTGCTCAAGCCCAGAGCTCCTGAAAGACCTGTGCTGCCAAACAGGGAGAGCTGGGCAGAGAGGAACCTGGTGAAATTCAACAAAGGGAAGTGTAGGGTGCTACACCTGGGGAGGAATAACCCCCTGCACCAGGACAGGTTGGGACTGACCTGCTGGAGAGCAGCTCTGAGGAGAAAGACCTGGGAGTCCTGGTGGGCAACAGGATGCCCAATGGCATCCTGGGGGGCATCGGGAAGAGTGTAACCATTCAGGGGGAGGGAGGTCATTCTGCCCTAGGGAGGCCCCATCTGGAGCACTGGGTCCAGCTCTGGGCTCCCCAGTTCAAGAAGGACAGGGAACTGCTGGAGAGGGGACAGCAGAGGGCTCCAAAATGATGAGGGGCCTGGAGCATCTCCCATACAAGGAAAGGCTGAGGGACTTGGGTCTTTTTAGTCTAGAGAAGATCAGACTAAGGGGGCATCTGATCAATGTTTATAAATATTTAAAGGGTGGGTGTCAGGAGGATGGGGCCAGTCTTTTTTCAGTGGTGCCCAGTTACAGGACAAGAGGTAACAGNNTAAACCTGAGGAGGAACTTCTTTCCTGTGAGGGTGGCAGAGCCCTGGAAGAGGCTGCCCAGAGAGGTGGTAGAGTCTCCTTCTCTGGAGACATTCAAACCCCACCTGGACACCTTCCTTTGGGACCTGCTCTGGGTGGCCCTGCTTTGGCCAGTGGTTGGACTAGATGATCTCCAGAGGTCCCATGTGATTCTGTGATAGTGCCTCATACCAGGGAAAAGATTCTCTGCAAAATTTGCCTCTTCAGCAGAAGACTCTTCTTGGCTCATTTCAAGTTTTGCTGCCCATTTATCTGAAATACCAGCGGTAGAGCTGACAAGGAGTCAAAAAAAAAATCAACCACCTTTCTGAGACAGAGAGATCCCCTCCTCCACCTTTCTCCTTTCAGGTAACCCAAAGGAAAACATCACATTCTGATGCATCTGCCAACCTGTCCGGGAGACGAGGAATTGCAGTCCTTTTATCTGCTAGAGGCTTGTCTGAAAAGCCAGGCTCAACCCAAGGCCGCGCTCTCTTCTGCCGCGATGATGCTTTGGTCTTCAGGAGCACCCCTCTAATGAGCGACCTGGTCTGTGACACCCCCCCTGGCACAGCCCTGCAGGAGGAAAGGTGGGGTTTGCACAGTGCATCCTTAAACTAGGAAGGAGCTAACTTCCACAGGAAGCTGCCGTGGCCAAGAATTTGTGACATTTCAGAGAGGAAGCGGGCCCGTAGGCCGGCTGACAAGAATAGCTAAATACCAACATCTCCACTGCAAGTGATATTAATATTGCTGGCCAACTCCAGCGATCGGAGACGATGAGCAGGTCTACCCCAGGGCAGATTTGCCTTCTCCTGCACCTCCCTTTGCCACATCCCCTCCTGGCCACAGGGAGTTACATGGATGCCATCCTGTTCCTGCAATCCTCCCTCTTCTAGATATATATACACAACTGTCCCTCTCCTCCCCTCCTCCTCCTCCTTCCCAAAGCCTTTAATAAAAAACCCGCAGTCTTATTTTTGCCGTTGTTTGCACTCGGTGTAAGGGGAGATTTCTGGAGTCTCAGAGCAAGTTTACAGGCAGGAAAGCTGCTCGTTGCAGGTGTAAGATATCACTCACTCCCGAGCGCTACAGCTACCACAGGCTGTGACAAGGAAGCAGCTCGCAAACGGTCAGGCAAAGGAAAACATCTGTTAGGAGCTAGCAGGTACACAGATCATCTGCAAATTGCACAGCTTGTGCCTGATTTTCCCCCTCGCTTTGTTGAGCAACACGCAGTGCCGTCGCGCGGGAGGCGGCTGCCGGCTGAAGAGACCTCCGAGGAGAAGGGCTGGAGAGGATGGAGGAGAGGCAGGACCAGGCACAGCGTCCCCCATGACCCCACGAAGGGTGGAGGTGGTGCCACGGGTGTTATTTCACACAGGACCAATCCAGAAAATCAGTTTGCACTTTGCAGCAGATGTAGCTCCCCATCCCTTGTAGAGCCAGGTCTCTCCTGCCCCAGAGGTAGGTGATGTGGGGACAGAGTCTTCTCAGGTGGTGCCCGGCAACAGGACAAGGGGCAACAGGCACAAACTTGAACATAAGAAGGTCCATCTAAACGTGAGGAGGAACTTCTTTCCTGTGAGGGTGGCAGAGCCCTGGCAGAGGCTGCCCAGAGAAGTGGTGGAGTCTCCTTCTCTGGAGACATTCAAGCCCCACCTGGACACCTTCCTGTGGGACCTGCTCTGGGTGGCCCTGCTCTGGCAGGGGGTTGGACTAGATGATCTCTAGAGGTCCCTTCCAACCCCTGCCATTCTGTGATACTATGATTTTCCCCTTGCTCCTCCAGCTGGCAGTACGCAGAGGACTTCTGCCTCCACCTCGCACACAAAAGACTTCCTGATCTCAGTTGGACCTTTACATCTGCTTTGTGTTACGGGGCTCAGATCAGGAAACAGAAGGATTCAGTTTCCATCAGACAGGATCTCTGGTTGATTTCCAGCCAGCCTCGGGATGCAACCATAATTCCCAACACCACGTGCCATGGCTGGAAAGGAGCATCCTCCTACACCTCTCCCGATCACCCACTCCCTGCGTTCCCACTCAGGTAAAAAGACCCAAAAATCTCAAATGCAGAGCACAGCATGTCCAAAATCTCTCTGTCTGCTCAGGATCCAGGCCTCTGGAGTCCTCCTCAGCCTTGCATGCACTCTGCTCCCATCAGGGAGCCAAGGGTAAAATTTTGCCTCTTTTCTTCTCTTTCTTTAAAAAAAAATATAAATTTATCAATATTTATATGCTCTGTACTCCTTGAGCAAAGCAAAGGGGGCAGGAGGAGGGGACCCATCCCTGTCCCCCAATGGTCATCACCTGCTTTGAGCTCCCACTCCCCTCGGTTCTCCATCAGACACATCAATGCCTTTGGCACGTGGCTTATCACGTCAAGAGGAGTTCACCACTTCTGGCACTAAGCAGCAAGACTTATTGAGTCCTGGACACCTTAGCAGCAGATGGAAACTTCAGCTGTGACTACATTAGGAAAGGGACCAAACCTTTTAAAACCTCACTCCTCAAGTGCCGTGGTCTTGTGTGTTGCAGGAGCCCCATGTCAACATCAGGGCTTCATCAATATCTGGTTGGACTCAATGATCTTGAAGGTCCCTTCCAACCATGAGGATTCTGTGATTCTGTTAACATCTGCATGTGCTTCAGGTGGGCAAAGAGATATATAGTGTGTACACAGCGTGGTGAGAGCATGAAGCACTGTGCAATCCTTGTCACCCAAAACTGGGGTGAAGGATGGTGAGCTCCAGCCTGGAACTGGCTCAGAGGAAAGCCATCCAGACCATCAGAGCAAAGGTGGCCTTTCTTCAAGAGGCAGCTGCTCAGAGAGCCTGAGTTGTTAGTCTAAGAAAATGAAGGGGGAAAGGCAATAAATTTGTTCTCTCTCCATGTAGCAGAAGGCTTAACATGAAGGAAGAGAAAGCGCTGTTTAAGGTGAAAGGACGACATCAGCAAAAGGTCAAAGCCCAGCCATGAATAAATTTAGTTGAGAAACTAGAATAAGGCTTCTCACTGTCCAAACAATTAGGGGAAAAGCAATACAAAGAGGGTTTTTTTCCACCCTACGAGAAGGACAAGATCATAGAATCATCCAGGTTGGAAGGGACCTTCAAGATCATCTAGTCCAACCATCAGCCGAACTCTGACAAAAAAACCATCACTAAACCATGTTCCCCAGCACCATGTCAACTCGTCTTTTGAACACCTCCAGGGATGGTGCCTCAACCCCTTCCCTGGGCAGCCCATTCCAGTGCTTGATAACCCTTTCAGTGTAAAAATTTTTCTTAATATCCAACCTGAACCTCCCCTGATACAACTTGAGACTGTTTCCTCTTGTCCCATGGCCTGTTCCTTGTGAGAAAAGACCAACCCCCCCCGGCTCCACCCTCCTTTCAGGGAGTTGGAGAGAGAAGATGCTTCATTGTCTGCAGTAGCAAGGACTTGATGGCTTGGAGGTCCTGCTCCAGCCCCATTTCTGCTGTTACTGCAGCGGTTGAAACTAAGGAGGCAAGATGTGCTGGGAGAGACAACACATTTGTGCACGCTCAACTGATTTAATTAGAAAAAAACAATGGTGACAAGTTCGAGGTTTGGGCTTGACATAGAGCAGTAAAAACCACCAAGCGAAGTATAAACCCAAGGACGACGAGAACGTGCAGAAGCCCAGCCACCGAGCGCCGGGGGAGGAGAGGAGGCAAAGCAGGAGCAGAAGCTCTCTGCTGAGGGACCAGCTCTGGCCGTCCTACAGCAGCCCACGCGGAAATCCATACCGAAAAAAATCATTAAACAATTACACCTTCCATCGGAAGAAGCTGATCCTTTGAAGATGTTTCCCCAGAAACCTCCGTCTGCAGAAAGACACAACCCCCCTCCCGTCTCATCGGAATAATCGCCAGGAGTAAACGCTTTGTAGATCAGCAGAAGGAGAGAGAAGCCAAACAAGCCAAGGGCAACCCCCCCACAAAGCTCTGTCCCCACACAAAGCCACGTGCCCCACACCAGGTCGCACTGAAATACCCCCACACACCACGTGCCCCACGGAGGTGCCACCGGCCGAGCATCAACCCTCGCAAACGCCGGTGACCTCCAGGGAAACGGGCCATTTCCAATAGAGAAAGGGTTGGGGTTTGGTGTTTTTGTGTGGTTTTTTTTTCACAAAATAATCACTCTGTGCCAGCTCAGCAGTTTGCCAGAGGAAACGATCCGCCTGAAAAAATTACCCAGCCAAAAAAGTAAGGTCTAATGCACTGCCTGATTTAACACACAATATTATCACTCCCTACAGACAGAAGCTTCTCTTATTTTGAAGGTGCTTAAGCACCTGATTTTGGTTAGGCCTAAATACTTCTTGAAAATCTGGCCCTTCATGCAGAACCAAGATAATCTTTGAAGACACAGCAGCTCCACCAGCTTTGCTAAATCAGCCTCACTGGTATTTTATTTCAGCATGAAAAAAAGTTCCCAGGGATCCCATTTCTGCCAGAACTTGTTAACAATTTATAACTATCACCTTAATCATTAAAAACAAACAATGGGAAAGGAAAAAAAAAAAATCATTCAATTAATCCCCGATCTGGATTCCCAGAAGAGAAAAATGAATTATTTTTTTTTTCAAGACTGCAAGAATTAGGGGCCAACCTTCCAGATCATGTAAAAACACGAAGAACATACGCTGCCAGACAGCATTTGAGGCCACTGGAGGATGGGGAGGGGGGTTTTTGCATCGCCTTGAAGCTCTTCGCTGTCGTTCTCTACGGAGCCTGGCAACCACACTGTGACAGAGCGAGGTGATGCTCAAGGCAGGACGAGCCTTTTAAGCTCTTGGGGTTATTTCTGAAGGAGCATGAGCTGTGCCGAGCGTGCTGGAGCCATGCTGTGCTCAGGAGAGCCAAGCCCTACAGAAACACCATGAGGACCTGGCCCAAAAACCTGCCACCCCTGGGCTTCTGGGGAAAGCACATGCCTATTCCCTAGGAAGCTCCGGCTGCTCTGCCTCCCTGTGTTCCCATTAAAATTAGCATCCCTCCCACCCATTCATGTTCCTGACAGCCGAGTGGGCCCCCGGTCCCATACGAAACTCATAAATTAAGGCAGCAAGGCCTGGAGGAAACATTAGGAGCTTTTATTAGACCAGCTGATAGAGACAGAAACAAGGACATGTCTTGGATGCAAAGCCTGATCTTGTCTCACGGGAGTCCAAGCCCACACGCTTGTCAGCTTTGGGTTGCATTTCTTTTTTTTTCCTTTTTCCCATTTGGACTAATAAAGGTATTAAGTATCCTGCAAAAGCCATAGTTCACCACAATGACAACCCCCACCACCACCATCACTAAAAGAATGGAGATAAAACAGTGCAAGGCAAGAGGGAGGAGCATCTTTCAGTGTGGGGGAAGGCAGCGACAGGCCTGGCCATGAGATCCCACCTCAACCCCAGCCCAAGGGCTTCTCAAGACCTGGCGCACATATGAGTAATGACTGGAGGTGATTATGAGAATGGATGGACTAAGGTTCCAGGGCAACAAAGATGATGGAGGGATTGGAGCATCTTCCTGATAAGGAAAGGATGAGAGAGCTGGGACTCTTTAGCCTGGAGAAGGCTGAAGGGCGACCTTATTAACACCTATAAGTACCTAAAGGGTGGGTTGAAGGAGAAGGGAGCCAGACTCTTTTCAGTGGTTGCCAGTGA
>BJBW01019301.1:0-11096 GCA_004320125.1 Scolopax mira | reverse complement strand
TCCCTCCCCCTGTGGCCATGTTCTTCCTGATGCCCCCCAAGAACATGTTGGTGGCTCCTGGGCATCCTGTTGTCCACCAGGGCCCATTGGTGGCATCACTGGGGGCTGCGTTGCACAAGTGGTGTGGGTGTGGGTCGGTGTCTGTCACAATGTTCCACGCACAGGAACCATTTCTCAATGTTGGATGTTGATTTGCGGGGACCATCTACACCTCACAACCCCCCACCTCCCTCAGGTCAGCATTTTTGGGTGTGCAAAATAGAAATTGGTCTCATCCCCGTTTGAGGGGGGGGACAATTCTCTCCTGCCACCCGCAGCACATCCTGCCCACAGTCCCATGAGTTTTTCAACACGGGGTGGTGGGTGCTGTTGTCTCACTTTCGATTCAGTGACGCCTCCATCTCCGAGGGCTGAAAAAAACAACCCATCAACTCGGGCCGAAAGTTACTGCAAAAAGGGAAAAAAATTTTAAAATAGAGAAGTGGGCACAACTGGTAAAAAACCAAACCAAACCAAAACAACAAAGAAAAACTTCTTCACTCTTCTTTTGTCCTTTTGACATTCCAGGAAACAGGATGTGGTTGACCTAAATCTAGAGTTGCTTCACTGGGGGGTGAGTTTTCGACAGCGAGAAGCAGGTGCCTCAAATGGGGCTGGGTGGAAAAGTCAGTTTGTGTCTCCTTTAGTTAGAGCCACTCCTGGGCCTCCTCTCCCAAAAAATAGAGATTTTTTCAAGTCAGGCCTTGATGGTTCCACCATCAAGCCTACGGGCAGTTGCTGATCCAGACTTCAGGAACCCATAATTCCAGGATTATGGGACCTGGAACCTGGCTGGGAAACAGTCCTTACTCTTCTTTTCTTGGACAATTCCAGCAGAAACCCCTTCCAGCGTGTCCTTACTCTTCTTATCTTAGACAATTCCAGCAGAAACCCCTTCCAGTATGTCCTTCCACTTCTTTTCTTAGATAATTCCAGCAGAAACCCCTTCCAGCGTGTCCTTACTCTTCTTTTCTTAGACAATTCCAGCAGAAACCCCTTCCAGTGTGTCCTTTTCTTCTTATCTTGGACAATTCCAGCAGAAACCCCTTCCAGCCCCACACTAGACCCACATCCTAAAGAAGAACATCTCTTCATGGCCAACATCTCTTCATGGCCAACGCTGGTGCTGGAGGTGGCCAATTCTCCTGCCAAGTCCTGGATGGACCATCCTTGGATGGACCAACCTGTGATGCCATCTCCATCCTCTACCTCCCGGGGAGCTCACCCTCTCCTCTGCCACTGTCCCCGGGGGCGGGGGGGTACGGGCAGCAGTGGGGGGGAGCAGAGCAGGGAGGGTATTTTTAGGAGGAGAAACCTCTCGTTCTGCCATTCAGCAGAAGCTCCACTTCCCTTTCAGCCTCAGTCACCGTGAAATGAGGTGAAATATCTAAAACCCCACGGTTTTGACCAACCTTGGCATCCTCACCCCGTCCAGCCCCGAGTCCCGTGTGTTGCAGCACCAAAGGCTGCATTTTTTTCAGAAATACCCCGTTTCTGCGTAAAAATGACTTGTGCCTCTTCGCGGCGTCTGAGGAAAAACCACCCATTTTCTGTCTAAGTCTGAAAACTCCCGACTCCCACGTGAAATCCTCCCTTTTTAACCAAAACACACCCCCCCGGTGAGACCCCGATTGTGGGCTGCTGGGATCAGCATCTCCCTTCAGCAGAGAAATAATGGCTTTGGAACAAAATAATCCAAAACAAGGGTTTTGGATTCCCTTCCCACCCATCGCTGCCATTTCTCCCCCTCCCCTCCCCCTCCGGTGGAACAAGGGCAAAAAGTGAATTAATAAAAATCAGCTCCTTTTAGAGGAGGAACCGGCACCAACGGGCACAATCCCCCCCCTCAACTGGCAGGAAACACTAATAAGGTCAGACGGCTTAAGACAGGAAGCATTAACGAGGGGATTAATGAATCACGTTGGGGGATGAGGGGAGAAGGAGAATTCCCACTTCATTCATCGATTTTTTGGGAAAGGAGGTGCACACCCTGCAACCCCCCCTCCAGAAACAGAGCTGGGGTTTAGGGCGATACTTTGCACAAAAAAAAACCAACCCCAAACTGAGGCGATGGCCGGTTTTAGGGGGAAATGTTAATAAAATGAATATTTCTCAAGGCTTGTCTTGAGAGAGGGCACTTCATGACTCAACAGACCTGGCTTTTTTAAGCAAGAAAAGTACAACTGCATCAAAATTCTCACACTTTGACTCTTCAGTTTTAAAAGAAAGGGACTTTGGTGATGGTGAAAAGAACTTGGGCCGGTGGAAGTCTAAATGCAGACAATTCAGTGCTGCAAAGGGGGAGAAGGAGCTCCCAGTTGGGAACAGAAGGGTGAATCTGGGACATTTAGTGGCTAAAATCGAAAATAAGACCGAACAAAATCGTTTACACCAGTCGTCTTGGTTTCGCAAAGGAGCTGTCAAATGAAACCTCCTTCTCTGAGGAGATTTCGCTGATGGGGCTACAGAAACACTTGGATTTCTCAAGGGTGATTGACTTCTACAGCCGTGTCACCTTCGGGGTGGGATTTGTGGTTTCACTGTTTTACTGGCGAACCCAAATCTAGGTCTTTAATCAATGTTCTGGGGCTATTTCTAGAGGAATGGAGGTTTTCCTGCTTTTGGGTGGGTTGGTCGGATGATGAGGCTGGTACCACCATCTCTCCTGGTGGCTGAAGGACACAAAAGGGGGCTGGAGGGTGAGGGAGGGGGGAAGAAAACTGGTCCCACCACAGCTCCTAAAAGAGCTCAACTTATTTGGTTTATCAGGGACCCCGAGACTTCCTTTAACCCTCCCCGTGCGTGACCACGAGCCGCAGAAGCTCTGCCTTGGCCAACGGTTTTGTGCTGGTCGTGAGAGAGACACCACGGACCCGGCTGTTGGAAGTTGAGCTGGGACCCAGCTGCAAGGACAAGGACGCGTCTGAACGTGGCACCAGGGAAAGGACTAACATTTCTTCCCATTTTTCCTTCATTAGAGGATTTTTTCCCTGATTACAGGATTTTTTTCCTTGATTTGGGGATGTTTTTCCATGATTACGGTATTTTTTCCCTTGATTATGGTATTTTTTTCCTCGATTATGGGATTTTTTCCTTGATTATGGGATTTTTTTTCTCAATTGTGGGATTTTTTTCTGTGATTACAGGATTTTTTTCCTTGCTTATGGATTTTTCCCTTGCTCACGGATCCCTCTCACCCCCCCAAAGCTCCAGGGACTGGCCCCGGTTGAAGATGGAGCTCTGGGAGGAGGATTCATGTTCTCAGGGGGTCTGGAGGCCTCTCAGCTGCTCGATGGGGTGAGTGTTACTCCCACTCAAAGCAATTATGTTCATAATTAAGGTTGTCACCTTTGAGAACAAGGACTCAGAGCAAACTTTGGGTCAGAGGGACTCCAGCTGGTGGTGGGCAAGTCCCAGCGTTGGGCATTTCCCACCTCTTAGAGGAAAACACTGCACCTTCTGCTGCCCAAAAAAGGGGGTTTCACATCCTTTCCTCCGAGATAAGTTAATGTCTGGGTGTAAATTCACCAAATAACTCCATCTGAGCAATTGGGATGGGGATTTGAGCCCAGGCCTGGTGGGAGGTGTCTGCCCAGGGCAGGGGGTGGCACTGGAGGGTCTTCAAGGTCCCTTCCAACCCAAACCCTTCTAGGACCTTCATGGAAACCCCCGTTAGAGGAACTTAGGGCTCTTTTCTAGCCCCCCACATCTCCGAGGTGGCCAACAGGGTTGACTCGTGTCACACGCCCCACCGTGCCCCCAGAGCTCCCAGTACAACCGGTCCTTTCCAACGCCATCACCTACCATCGCCTTCTGGGTCTCCCATGGCCAAATCCTCCTCCTTTTCCGTCCCAAATCGCCCAGCTTGGAATCACCGCTGAATTAAGTGAAAAAAAAAAAACCCAACCAGCCAAAAAAAAAAACAACCCAACACCAAAACCCCACCAAATTCTTGGTCAGATCAGAGGGGAAGGAAGGATCTGGAGGCCCATGGCAGCCTCAGCCCGGGGTGAAGATGAACCTTCAGAAGGTCCCGGGGGCGAGCGCGGCCGCAGATCTGCTTCCTGCAGACACGCTTCCGTCCCGCTCGTTAGTGTGATGGGGCCATTTGCATACGACACCCGTGTCCCTCGGTGAAGAGCACAGAAGAGGCCGTTTTGGGGCCCTCCTGCCTTCAGAGGCCTTTTTTTTCCACCTGGGGAAGGCTCTTTGCTTCTGAAGAGACCCCCGTCCTTCCAAATATCCCGAATAAAACGCTGAGAAACGGCCGCTGAAGCAGAAAAAGGGCTGTTGGGTTAAAAGAGGGGATGGAAGAGGGGAAAGGATGAGCCTCTCGGGCGGCTTTCCCGAACTCTCCATCCCTCCTCAATCCTCACCAGCGCCCGGCCGTAACGGGGACCCCCACCCACATCCAACCTCTGCAGGGGGGTGGGGGTTTGTTCCTTAAATAATTTGGAGGAGCGACAGAAAAAGCCATCTCTTGCCTCAAGATGTTTTTCAGCCTCCTCCGGGGGGTTTCAGCCTTTAAATCCCAATATTCCTCCCGCAGGATGACCCCAGCCCGGCAAAACCCACATCCAAAATTATGGGGGGGGGGGGGGGCTGTTGTTCTTAAATAAACCCAAGCCCTGAATTTTGCTGAGTGAGGGAAAAAGCTACCTCTTGCCTAAAAGATTATTTTTAACCTTTTCTGGGCAGCGGAGAGGGATGTCAGGGTTTAAATCCCCAAATCCCTCCCTCTCCAGCGGTTGATTTATCATCCACGAGCGTCGCCGTCTTTAAAATGGGTGATTTTTGCCTTTTGTTTTAAGAATCCTGGGGGGGTTCGATGAGGAAACCGTTTTATGGGGAAGAGAAAACTTTAATTCCAAGCTGAAAGCTCGAAGGGAACAGAAAAACCAAAGCGAACCCTTTTCCTCGGTAAAACATTCGCGAAAAATGTGCTGGGAGGTGAAAGTGTTGATTTTTTCTTCACTGGATCATGAATAATAGAAAAACCTTATGTTTTCTTCTGCAACCTCGTGGCCCGGGAGCCCCAAAACCACAGGGTTTCCCTTCCCTCAGCACCTGCTGGAGGCTCCCAAACGCCACTGAATTTCTCCAAAAAGTGCGATGACCGGACCCTGCTCACAAAGGGATTTAATTACAGCCAAATGCTACAAAAAGTGGGTTTTTCTGGCACAAAGGCATTTTTCCCCCAAAGGATTGCAACGTAGGACGGCAACACCCCTCCAATTAATTCTCTAGATTTTAAAAAAAGCTAATAAGAGTGAAGACAGAGCGGGGAGGGGGTGGCTCCTCGTTTACCAGGAGGAGAACTCAGAATCTCCTGGACCTTCTCGACGGATGAATTTCTCCCTTTTTTTATTATTTCTTGGGGTGGGGGTTTGTTTGTGATATTTTTAAATTTTTTTTTTTGGTAAAAGCTGACAAAAGTCCTCCTCAGACAAGACTTTTCTTCAGTTTTGATGACTCTTTTAGGCCAGCGACCGCGGAGCCCTGTGACAACCCCCCCCCCCTTTCCCCCCCAAAAAAGTCTCACGAAACTTCCTTTGACGTCACGGTGCCCGTTTTGGGACATTTTTGTGCCGGGGGAGAAGCCGAGGTCGAGGCACTTTCCTTCCTCCTTTTTCGGGTGAGGATTTTCCACCGGGTGCAACGTGCAAAGAGACCAACGTGCAAAATTGGGGGAGAAACATTGAAAATCCATCCTCGACCCATCCCACCGGGGGGCGGGGGGGGATTGTTGGGTGCAATCAAGGAGAAACCGGTCAATAACGGGGCAAAACGTCGCCCTTTTGCCCCCTCCCAGGTTCCCAATTTCTCATTTATAACTTTTTTTTTTTAAAAAAAAAAAACCACAACAAACCACAGCCTCATTAAATGCTGGAAGGTGCAAACAGAATATTATTTCCTCAGATATTATTTCACTCCTCCACCCGAAAAACCCCTTTTGGGTTTAATTTAGGCATTTTCAGGCAACGTCAGTGCTCCGAAGAGCATCCTGGAGGGAATGTCCTTCTCCTGCCCGGCACGAAGTCCCTCCCAAGCCTTTTTTTGACAGGATTTTTCCTCCCTCCCCTCCCTCCTCCACCCCTCAGTCCTCGCTGGGTGAAAAGAGGGAGGATTTTGGTGAGAAAACGCGTCCAACGAGGCCCCTTCCCTTCCCAAAAACTCCCCAGATCCAGCAAAGCTTTTCCCAATCCCTCCCCCAGCTCCGCCGGGATTTGGGACCAGAAAAGAGCAAATGAATCCTCCTTTTTTTCCCCCTTTTCTCCCTCTTTTCTGACCCCTCGATTCGGGAAAGGGAGGGCAGGATTCCACCTCCACGAATGAGATTTTTTTTTGGCTACAGAAAGAGCCGGATTTATCAAAAATATCCCTTGGGATTTGAGAGGATGGAGCAGAGCGATGTTTTCCAGGGGTCTCTGTCCCCCAAAAAAACCCCAACTGGGATCAGTTTCTTGGGGGAAATCCCATTTTTACAAACTCTTTATCCGGCCAGATGCCGGCCTCTAACTATGAGTTTTCTTTTCCTTTCTTTTTTGGTAAATAAATGACCAAAAAAAAGGTCAGGGTGAGATTTATTTATTTTTTTTATCCCGGGGTGATAAAAAGGAAACGTCGTTTCCTTTCCCCGGTGGGGGGGGAATCTCCTTTTTGGGGCCAAACCGGTTTTCCAGGTTCATTTACCTTAAAAGAAATTGCTATTTATTTATTTCCTACTGGGTTTTTTTTGAAAACTAAGGTGGGTTTTTAGCGGAATCGGAGAAATGCGACAGGAAGAGATTCTAAGGAGATTCTTCCTCTTCCTCCTCCTCCTCCTCCCTCGTCTTCTCCACCCGGTACTTGAGGCGGCGCAGGGGGTGGGTGATGCTTTTGGGGCTCCGTTCCTGGAAATCCTCCGTTTCCTGGAGGAAGTTCCGATCCAGCAGCTCGGCCGCTTCCTGCCAGTTGCGGAAGCAGGAGGGTCCCAGGCGCCGAATCTCCTCCACCGCGTCCCCCTGGATCACCCCCCCCGAGGGCCCCAGCACCACCACGGCCGGCACCTCCTCCACCCCGAAACGCAGCTCCAGCTCCCTGCGGGCACGGGGCAGGCGTCGGGGACAGGCCTCCTCCTCCTCTTCCTCCCCGCTCCTCATCCTCCTCACGCCTTCCTCAGCCTCCTCACGGCCTCCTCCTCTTCCTCCCCGCTCCCCAGCCTCCTCACGGCTTCCCCATCCTCCTCACGGCTTCCTCATCCTCATCCCTGCTCCTCATCTTCCTCACGGCTTCCTCAGCCTCCTCACGGCTTCCTCATCCTCCTCACGGCTTCCTCATCCTCTGCCCCGCTCCCCATCCTCCTCACGGCTTCCTCATCCTCTTCCCTGCTCCTCAATTCCTCTCTGCTTCCTCATCCTCCTCACGGCTTCCTCATCCTTCTCTCCGCTCCTCAGCTTCCTCCCCACTCCTCATCCTCCTCCCTGCTCCTCATCCTCCTCCCTGCTCCTCATCATCTTCCTTCCCACCTCCTCATCCTCCTTCCCGCTCCTCATCCTCCTCCCACCTCCTTATCTTCCTCCTCATCCTCCTCACTGCTTTCTCATCCTCTTCCCTGCTCCTCATCTTCCTCTCTACTTCCCATCTTCCTCCCTGCTCCTCATCTTCCTTCCCACCTCCTCATCCTCCTCACTGCTTCCTCATCCTCCTCACTGCTTCCTCATCTTCCTTCCCACCACCTCATGGGGAAATGAAGTTGGGTTGTACTTTTGGAAGGTGGGCAGTGCCTGGGCAGGCTGATGGCCCTGGTGGGGCCCCAAAAATGAGGGAAAACTCCCGGAAAAGGGGATAAAGGTGGGGAAATGAAGTTGGGATGGAGTTTTTGAAGGTGTCCCCAAAGGATAAGGGCCTGGGCAGGCTGACGGCCCCGGTGGGGCCCCAAAAACAAGGGAAAACTCCTTGAAAAGGGGATAAAGATGGGGAAATGAAGTTGGGATGTACTTTTGGAAGGTGGGCAGTGCCTGGGCAGGCTGACGGCCCCGGTGGGGCCCCAAAAACGAGGGAAAACTCCTTGAAAAGGGGATAAAGATGGGGAAATGAAGTTGGGATGTACTTTTGGAAGGTGGGCAGTGCCTGGGCAGGCTGATGGCCCCGGTGAGGCCCCAAAAATGAGGGAAAACTCCCGGAAAAGGGGATAATGGTGGGGAAATGAAGTTGGGATGGAGTTTTTGAAGGTGTCCCCAATGGATAAGGGCCTGGGCAGTGCCTGGGTCCCTCAGTGGGGACCAAAAATGAGGGAAAACCCCCAGAAAAGGGTGTAAAAACATGGAAGTGAGGTCAGGATGTAATTCTTGAAGGTGTCCCCAAAGGATAAGGGCCGGGCAGTGCCTGGGTCCCTCAGTGGGGACCAAAAATGAGGGAAAACTCCTGGAAAAGGGGATAAAGATGGGGGATTGAAGCCGGGCCGTACCTTTTGAAGGTGTCCCCGAAGGGAAGGGCCAGCCAGCGCCGGGGCATGGTGCGGAGGAAGGCTCTTTGCTGCTCCTCCGTCTCGTCCCGTGAGACGTAGACCAGGCCCAGCTGCGCCGCCCGTTCCACGTGGAACTGGTCGGTCAAACGGAGGAAGAAGTCCCTGAGGACGGGGGAGAAGCGGCGGCAGCGGGGGCACTGCCCGGCCCCGAAATAGAGCAGCAGCACCTTGTTCTCCAGCGCCCGGCTCAGCTCCCGCTCCGTCTCCACCTCCTCCCGCTCCCGGTTTCTCCTCAGGACCCTCCCGGTGAAGAGGGAGGCCATGGATGGAGCCCACCC
The DNA here is from genome assembly GCA_004320125.1 of Scolopax mira. NCBI lineage: Eukaryota > Metazoa > Chordata > Aves > Charadriiformes > Scolopacidae > Scolopax > Scolopax mira. Next base: position 2,270 of record BJBW01019301.1, on the reverse strand, counting down.
ACCCCCGGTGGGCGCTGGGAAGGGGTGCAGAGAACCCTTCTTCCTCCTCCTCCTCCTCCTCCTCCTTCTTCTTCTTCTTCCTCCTCTCTCTCTTTCTCCTTCTTCTTCTTCTTCCTCCTCTTTCTCCTTCTTCTTCTTCTTCCTCCTCCTCCTCCTCCTCTTTCTCCTCCTTCTCCTTCTCCTTCTCCTTCTCCTTCTCCTCCTCCTTCTCCTTCTCCTTCTCCTCCTTCTCCTTCTCCATCTCCTTCTCCTTCTCCTTCTCCTTCTCCTTCTCCTCCTTCTCCTCCTTCTCCTTCTCTTCCATCTTCTTCTCCTCCTCTTCCTCCTCCTTCTCCTTCTCCTTCTCCTCCTCCTTCTCCTCCTCCTCCTCCTTCTCCTCCTCCTCCTCCTCCTCCTCCTCCTCCTTCTCCTTCTCCTCCTCCTTCTCCTCCTCCTCCTCCTCCTCCTCCTCGACCCGACCTGCCCCCACCCCCCCCGCGTTGATGAGCCCGGAACCGCCGGTAATCGGCTTAACGGGGAGACGGGGTGCGGGGCTCCCGGGTGCGGGGTTGGGGCTGTGGGAACGTGGGCATGGCAGTCTCGGAGGTGCGTGTCCCCGGCTGTGCGGGTCCCGGGGATGTGAGGGGCTCCGGGATGTGCGGGTCCCGGAGCGTGCCCGGTCCCGCGGGTGTGCGGGGTTCCAGGGTGTGCGGGGTTCCGGGTTGTACCCGGTCCCGGGTCGTGCCCGGTCCCGGAGGTGCGGATCTCGAGTGTGTGCGGGTCCCGGATGGTGCCGGTCCGGTCCCGGAGGTGCGGGTCCCAGGGGTGTGGGTCCCAGGCCGTGGGAACGTGAGCTTTCTGGGACCGGGGATGCGGGTCCCGGGGGTGTGCGGGTCCCGGGCCGTGTAGGAACGTGGGATTTGCCAGGCCCGGAGGTGCGGGTCCCGGGCAATGCCCGCTCCCGGCGGTGCGGGTCCGGGGGTGTGCGGAGCTCGAGGGTGCGGGGCTCGGGCCGTGGGAAGTGGGCTTTGTTGGGCCTGGGTGTGCGGGTCCCGGGGCTGTGCGGGTCCCGGCGGTGCGGGTGCTGGGACGTGCGGGTCCCGGGACATGCCCAATCATGGAGGCATGCGGGGCTCGGGGGTGCGGGTCCCGGGCCGTGGGAACGTGGGTTTTGCCGGTCCCGGGGGTGTGCAGGTCCCGGGCCGTGCTGGAGAGCGCTGGGGATGCGTGTCCAGGACGGTGCGTGTTCCAAGAGTGCCAGTCCCGGTGTGCGGGTCCTGGCTGGTCCCGGTGCCGGGTGTGCGGGTCCCGGTGCTGGGAATGCATGTCCCAGGGTAATGCGGGTCCCGGTGCTGGGTGTGCGGGTACTGGAGCAGTACCGGTTCCGGGTGTGCGGGTCCCGGTGCTGGGGGTACGTGTACCGGGGCAGTGCCGGTCTCGGACCGTGGAAGGACCGGGCAGTGCCGGTCCCGGGCGGTGCGGGTGCCGGATCTGCGGGCCCCGGATGCGGACACGAACGAGTTTCCCCGTTGCCCCGGTGGGCACAGCACGCCCCGCACCCTCCCGCATCCCCGCTTTATCACCCCCGGCCCTTCCATGGCAGCCCCCGCTACCGGCACCGCCGCCTGGCCCCGCCCCTCCGCGGCGACGTCCCCCCTCCCCTCCCCTCCTTACGCAGCCCCGCCTCGTCCAATCCCAGCCCGGCAGCCGCGCTCTCGGCCAATAGAAACCCGTCTTTCCCAGCGTCCCGCCTCTCCTCAGTGCCGGCTGCGTGAGGGGCGGGGCTTCACCTCAGGCGGCGGCTGAGGCGGGAGCGGGAGCGGGCGGCGGCCTCCCCGCCTCGGCCCCATGCACCCGGCGGGGCTCTGCGCCGCCTCCCTGGGCTCCCTGGGGCTGCTGCGGCTGCTGGGCGCTCCCTGGCCATGGAGCCTGGCGGCCACGCTGGGCGTCTGCCTGGGCGGCGGGGGGTGGCGGCTGTTGTGGCTCATCTACCGGACGGCGCCCAGGGACCTCTTGTGAGTGCGGGGACCGGGGAGGGGGGGGGGGGACACACACACCCGGTGGATCGCAGCCTCACGGACAGCTGAGGGGGGAGAATTGGGGGGGGGAGCCGGTCGTGAGCCCTCAACGTGCGCCAGTGGCGCAGAAAGCCCCCGGTAACTTGGGCTGGGGCCCCAGCAGGGCCGGGGGGAGGGAGGGGGGATTCTGACCCACTCTGGGGGGTGGGGGTGTCCCCCGCCTCTTGGGGGGCGGGTGGGGGTGTCCCCCGCCTCTTGGGGGGGGGGGGGGGG
>BJBW01019296.1:5347-19841 GCA_004320125.1 Scolopax mira | reverse complement strand
CAGGATGGGGTTGTCTCTCTGGGCTGTGAGCACCCACTGCTGGCACACGTACAGCTTCTTCCTCTTTGGCCTCTAACTCAGGTCTCCCTCCCTGTCCAGCTGTTTCAAACAACTGCAGGAAAACAGTAATTTTTGAGATGACCACGTTTCTGCCACATGTAATGACGTTGGATCAAAAAGGTCAGAACATTGGTAGGCAGAAGCACAGAGAGCATACCCCCAGCTTCTTTAGCAAAGTGCAGAATTCCCATCTCGAGTGAATTACTGCTTCTTAAAGCAATCTGCTTTTATAAACACGTTGCTGAAGTTTACCTAAAAACTAAGCCATCTTTAGAAAATGAGATTCTGCGTTGGCATATGCCAGCTTATTTCTGATGAGCTCGGGTAACTGACTGCACTTCTGGAGTTATTTATTTAGCCCTTTTCAAATTATTTAGATTTTTAATTAGAAGCTCGATGGCATTGAGTTTTGGCAACTTGATAACAAAAGTAACTGCATCTTCTTTAAGGAAACAGCTTTCCAATTGACATAACCCTGTGTGAGAGGGAGGGGGGAGGAGGTGGGAACAGCCTTTCCCATAGTATCCCAGGAAGAAAACAACTTCATGGATTAGGAGCTTAATTAGGACTGAAATCCTTAGCAAGAAGTGGGGAACAAATATAGTTAATTTGATTAAGCCTGAGAGTGAATGAGTTGCACACTGCATTGATTACTTTAAAGCAAATAACAAAGGCAAGGCTGTTTACTTTATGGTACTATTACTGCAAATGAAATCAGTATCAAGCAGGTTGCTGGGGAGGGTAGCTAAGACAACCTCATAACCTCATCTCCTGATAAATGAATCTTCAGCTAATCAGTAGACTCAGCATGGAGGCTACTCCAGCAGGCTGGGAGTGAGTCACAGCAAGACAGGTACCCTGCTAAACAAGGAGGCTGAGGCATAAACAGGCGCTGGATACGCAGGAAAGGTCGAGCAGCCTTTGTGTTTGAAAGCATTCTCTGGAAAAATCCAAGTGCAGCCTCGGGGAGGGCAAGAAGGAACGCTAGTGATGGTGCCCAATGTGAGAGAGAGCAATTTGTAGGGCTTTCTAGGGGAATTTACATCAACAGATGGACTCCAGAATAACCTACTTAAAACTAAATCCTGGGAGTTTTGCCGCTGACGTGAGAAGGGAGATGATTTCATTGAACAGTGGGAGAACGGGAGGGTTCATCGCAGCAGCAGCTCTCTCCAAGACTCGCTGTGGTCCTCTGGGGGGCTTGGCTGGCTGGAGATGGCTTGGAGTGCCATTCCTTCTGCGGGTGGTGTTCCCCAGAAGAGAAAGCAGGGCGGTTCTTCCCCTTCCTCCTCTGCTCTGTGCATTAATACACCGAGCCTGCTCATATTCGGCGACGGAGAAACCAGCCCGCTCATTTGCTTGAAGTTTACCTTGCTCAGATGCTACGCTGAGAGCAGTCCATCAAAGAGTGGACTGAGAGAGTCCATCAAGAGACTTCTCCTAAGCTCCTTTTGCTGCAGTGGGTGCTTCAGTCCACAACGGTGGGCCTTAACACACCGTGGTGCCTTTTAATTAGCACCAAGCAGCAGATCCTAACTGCGCAGCGTTCCCCGGGGAGGTAAGCACTCCCTGCAAAGCTTAGGGGTGTGCGTGGGCAAACAGTCCCCCCAGAACCTTCTGCACCTGGTGTTAGCCCAGGAGAAGTAGCTGTCCTCCCCCTGCCACAGATGATCATATTGCTCCTGCCTCTCTGAAAGTATGATAGGCGACCGCTTGAAATTGGGAGACAGGGATTCTTCAAAAGCCCCTGCATCTGTTTTCAGTCCAAGCAAGCAGTCTCAAGGGGCCAACTTCCCATAGGCCATCATGCATAATGTGGATGAAACCTCTTGAATTATTGATCTTGCAGAGGCATATAATTGTAGCTTACACAGTGTGTTTACTCTCAGAGCTTTGATTTATCAGATCTTATAATAATGTTCTCACTTTTGGCGCTCATAAAATGCAACTGGCTTGCAGTTTAATAAATATTGACTTCTAGCCATTTGCTGCTTTGTGATTATTCCTCCTAAAGAACAAACTGATTGCTTCCTTCATTCAGCTCCACTGCAAATGGTGCAGAAATGGGATGCTTTTAATATTGCATTTTCCCACCAGGGGAAGACTTGTCTCTGCAGTGCCCTTCCCATATGCTTTCAAGATCAAGGTACAGTTTCTCTAAAGGACGGGTGCCTGAAGATGGTTGTGGTCACCCTAAGGGTCAGCAGGGTGTCTCCTCCCTAGAGAGAGCCCCTTTTGCCAGCCCTTTTCTCATGCTGTTCACCACATAACTAATTAAGCTGTCCCATGTTGCTCTGATTAGAATGAGGAGAATCCCTGTGCCTTACCTGGTAGATCACAGATTCACAGAATGACTTGGGGTTGGAAGGGACCTCTGGAGATCATCTAGTCCAACCCCCTGCCAAAGCAGGGCCACCCAGAGCAGGTCCCACAGGAACGTATCCAGGAGGGTTTGGAATGTCTCTAGAGAAGGAGACTCCACCACCTCCCTGGGCAGCCTCTGCCAGGGCTCTGCCACCCTCACAGGAAAGAAGGTCCTCCTCATATTTAGGTGGAACTTCTCTACATTGCAGTTTGTGCCCATTTTCTCTTGTCCTGTCACTGGGCACCACTGAAAAAAGACCAGTCCCATCTTTCTGACACCCTCCCTTGAAGTATTTTTAAGCATTGATCAGATCCCCCTCAGCCTTCTCTTCTCCAGACTCATGGATAACATGGTTATCCTGTTGTCCAGATCTTGTGTTTGACCCTCTCATCACCACGTTGTTGGTGTGTGCAGGATACTGGGCTAGGGCTGCCTCAGGAACTCTTGCCAGAGGGGAGGAAAGTCTGAGTGGGTATTTGCTTTAAGGAATCATGTCATTCAGCCTCATCTTTTGTCAGCTAGTGGGCCCTTTTCTGCTGTTCCAATACCAGTGTTGCCAACGTACCTTGAAGAAAATTTTGGGTGATACCGTGTCTCTAACCTGAGCTGCCCATTTTCCAGTTTGCATGATTGCAGTTTAGCTCTGTTATGTTTTATGATAGATCCACACTCCTTCCATGGCTGATAGTAATCATAATACTAAACAATGCACATGGGAAGGATGTAGCAATTGACAGTCACGACACCTTTCCAGGAAAGCCAAATGCTCATGGTTTGGATGTAAAACCAAGAGGATAATGAGTTTTTATCCTTTGAGGGGCTCCTGCTGTCCTAGAGGCTTTTTCCTAGCTTGGAGACTCTTTGTGTGAGGGACACACAGCAGGAGCTTTTTGGTCATGCTGCTTGCAGCTCGACAAACTAGAGAGCAGGAGTGGAAAAAACCCCCCCCGCAGATCATATCCTGGATTCACAGCCCCATTCAATGGCTTTCCCGTGGCTCCCATCACAGGTCTGTGGCAGATCCATACCATCGATCTACGGTTCTTCGTCAGTCCCATCTTATGACCCACAAGCTCTCCTGGCCCCACCTGCCAGCATGGTAGGCAGAATGAAGATTAACAATTTTAGCCAAGTCTGAAGAATCACAAAATGTGGTCATTTCGGTCGCGTTTGCAGTGTTCCCAGCGTTGAGTTGCCTGGATGCCTTCCTCTTAATTAGCAATAATACCAGAGCAGTCAGTTTCAGGAGAAATTATTCATTCTGGCCTCTTTGTAGAGCATCCTCTATCTGTGTTGTCAGTAGTTGCTACAAGTCTGCTCTTTGGATTTGATTATATTTTGAAATTAGTTTTATTTAATTTAATTTATCTAATGAAGAGATATAAATTAGAAAAGATGAAAATAAAACATTAGCTATTTTTTTCTAATTGGATTTATATTTGTACTTAATCATGTATTTCCTTCCTCCTTGCCCGCTGCTGAAAAGTAGATGCATTCATCCCAGAAAATATCGAGCTATATCCTCTCTTATTAGTGGAGCTTGCTTTCCACCAGGTCAGTATTTAGCCTATAACCACATAAACTGCTTTGTGGTAGCAAATAGAACCTGATGACATTCAATAAAGGGCAGGGTAGGGTGCTGCACCTTACACTGTGGGTGCAGTTTCCTTAAGCTGATGCAGGATTGTGTTTTACATTGGTAAAATTGCCTCGGGAGAATCTCTGCAGGTTGGCTCTGTCATCTCTCAGGCAGGAAGGTTTTGCAAATACACCATATCATATTAGAGTGGCTTCCCGTGTGACGATCCCCGTTCATCAGCAAAACAGAACCTGAAACAGCGTGTTTCTTTCTTCTTTCCTGTCTGCAGGGTGTTCACAGCCTTTTTTTTTTCGTTTCCCTCTGCCTCTAACTTTCATTAGCTATACCAGTTGCACATTAGCAGAAAATTCCTCTTTTTTTTTTTTTTTTTTTTAATAGAGACATTGGCAAGCTCAGAAAGGTTTAAGTAGCTTTTTGAAGAGTTGTGTGGCATTACATGGGTGACATGTTATAACCATGAGCATACTAAGCCTTAAACCTCCTTGGGGAGGGTAGGAAGGTAATCTTAGACAGAAGGAAACTGAGGAACAAAGATGTTCATCAGCATTCATAAAGACTGCTGGTGGCTGGGTTGCCCAGACAGCTTCCTCTCGAATCCCTTTCTTCCAACTAAATCACAGAGACCGCGTGCCCTCCCTTCTTTCCTCTGGAAAGAGATGTATAGTGCAGAAATTCATTTCACAGAATTGTATGTCCTTAATAAAATGCGGCTCTAGTTATGACCCTGTGAGATGATTAGTGAATTAGAGTTCTTAATTAGCATTTTGCATAATTCATGGCAATTACAACATTCTCATGGATATGATTGTCAAGGTGCAGATGTGCAAACGTGCAGCTATAATTTTCTCATCTAAATAACTCTTTTGGTGAAACCTCTAATTTTTTACGACTCTATTGTGTAAGGGCCATTATTCCTGTTGTTATTTTTAAGGCATTAGAAAATGGATGCGAATCTCACTTCAGCTTCAATCACTGCAACCAACTGTTTTTCAGAAGCTTTAAAAACTGTCATAGAAGTTTGCTCCCGGGTGAGAATTAGGCATTTGAATTGTCTGAAGGACCTATACTATGCTGTTTTTAACATCCCACAGGGAATTGTATTGCAGTTTTTCAGTTACAATAGTAAAACAAAAGCTAAATCTAGTATGTGCCCTAGCCAGGATTTATATGGTTGGATTGTTAATGGAATTGAGCTCCCATTCCTTCTTCAGCTGGAGATAGATTTCAAAGTCCTTTGTGCTCTGAAGATCCTTTCCTTTTGTCAGAAATGTGTAAAGTATTATGTATCTGAGGTTATTAGGACTAGCTTTTTGGGTATAGGAAAATCTGGCAGGTACACAGGGTGAGTAGAAGCTGAAGAGAGGAGGAAGACAGTTGTGGCTGAGTTAGGACCCCCTAACTTTCCAAAATAGAGTCTTTCAGAAGTCAAGTGCAATGGCACAGAAATCAATGAACCAGATGATCAAATACACTTGCACCCGACTCAGCGCTTCCAGGTACAGCTCATATTTAAAAAAATTACAGAGCTCCAACCGACAAATTTGAATTTCTACTTCCTTCATTAAGTGCCTACACAGATGGTATTAAATGTAATTAATTTTACTTTCATAATTATAATCTAATATGTAAATCCATTTACAGTATTCCATTCTATTAAAGGTACAAATCAAAATGATAATTTCTAAACAAAAGTTATGAATTTCCTTAAATGAAAGGCGTTTGTAATTTCCCACAGGAAATTTTAATCACTTTCGGATTTATAGTCACAGAACACGTAGGAGTTTCCTGCAGTCAGGATTTGATGGTGGGAAACTCCATCCCTATCATCTTATTAGAGGCAAATGGCATTTGAAAGAACCTGGACATATATGTTTGGACATACATTGTTCTTAGCAATAGATCCCTCCCTCCAGCGTCCCCCAAAGAGACTAGCTTGCAATAGGTTGCCAGTAATTTCTAACAGGAGTTCTTATGTAGAAGACCTCCTTTCTGGCCTTCCTCTGCCTATTGGACCTGAAGGTAAAGCTGTTGCCCTTATCATTCGGAGCTTGGTGGCCCCCTGTGAGAAACTGGATGTGAGAACTTGACAGAAAACGGGATGCCTCAAAGTTTGCTTGCTGCAAGGTATCTGCCACCTGTGTAGATGAGAGAACATCAAAGGATGTCAAACACTGGAAGAGGCTGCCCAGGGAGGTGGTAGAGTCACTGTCACTGAATGTGTTTAAGAGTCGTTTAGATGTGGGGTTGGGGGACCTCGTGTAGGGGAGAACTTTGTAGAGTAGGGTTGATGGTTGGACTCGATGATCCCAAGGGTCTTTTCCAACCTGAATGATTCTGTGATTCTAAGGAGGTACGTCCTTGGTTCTCAAAACAACTGTAAATTAATTGCCCCAAGAAACTCATCTGCAACTGGTCTGCCATGCAGGCCCCAGCACTGCCCAGGGGGCAAAGGCAAGGGGGGCTCACACAGCAACCGTGTGGGACAATAATTGGACAAGCACAGGTCACTGTCACCTCGATTGGTCAAACCATGAGTCGATGGGGACTATAAATTCCCATTGCCCCCCACTGCAAAGGGGACCCTCACCAATGTTGAAGCCTCAACTTTGTTATGATTCAAGAGACCTGAGAATTGTGGGTCAACGGGGCGCTGTTGACTCTGGAGGACCTTGAAGTTGTGTGGTGCAGGCCTAAGCGGGCCTGCTGGTGGTCACCTTTCTCGCTTTGCTTGGTAATAGAGCTTCTCTTTTTCTTCTTTCCTATACCTCTTCTTTTACTCTGTTGCCATTTAGCATTATTTTAAGGTAAGAGTAGTAAACCTGCAGCAAACAGCATCTGACCTCATTTGTGTCTTAATCACCCCTTCAGAATCATCACAAACCTCTCCTGGGCCAATCGGACCGGGACCTTACACCCCCTTATGGTAGGACTTTCTTACCCCATTTATTTTGGCGCCTGGAAATTATTACCTAAATTATATATATAGTATTGTAAAATATATATATTTAGTATATACATTATACATTGTCTGTGAGTTGGGTCCCTGTCTTTCCATGCTCCGCAGAGCAGCAGTACCACAATGAAGAATCAGATCCAAAAAACAGCAATTCCTCGCTTTTTCCAAGTGAAATGTTGGAAAAGCTGCTTCTTTGGCCGAATTATTGCCTTTCTTCCTCTCTGTAACTCTTTTCTGTGTCCTGCTGCAATGGAGGAACGTGCATGGCACTGTCCATGTATTTATCTCTTTGCTAGTTTGTGAATTCTCAGCGTCCCTACCCAATATGCTTCTGTTAGAAAAGCTGTTCAGGGAGTTTGGGCATGTCTTTCTTAAATTGTCTGCTACCACAATTAGTGCATTAAAAAACCCAAACACAACAAACAAACAAAAAACCAACACCAAAAACCCCAGTGAAATTGAGCACTTTGTTTTCCAGCATAAGAGGGAAAATGAGTGTGAATTACTGACCTTGGAGGAGAGTTAGAGGACACAGGAACCCAGTTTTTGTCCCAGTGAGTATGATGGCTGGTTTGCCTCTGGCTAGAAATAAGGAAACATTCAAATAAAAGTCCTTTCCTTTATGTCTTTTTCTTTCCCTGACAGTAATACCTTGTTCATGTTAGCCAAATGCCTTTATAAATTAGGGTCAAATAGTTTCAGCTGAGGGAGGATAAGGTTGATGAGAATTTGAGAAAACCTTGAAATATTTCAGGTTCTCTTCTCTGAATGGCATTTCACTTAAGTTTATTTCTAACTTTTAAAGGGAAAAAAAGACCTCCTACCTTAGAGGAGAGGTTTCTATTTTCAACTAAATGAAATATTTTGTCAAATCAAGAACGTATTATATTTTCTACCAAAATGAGAGGAGGGGAACCAGAGGAAAGGGGAATTGGTTTCTGTTGAAGACAGTTGTTACATTTTTGTTTTAGTCAGCCAGAGAACTAATTCTCTTCCTTGAATACTTCAGAGATAGAGCAGACATACATAGCCGTGGAAAAAAGTATTTGAAACACTAAATTATACAGTAATTTGATGCAGTGTCTGTCTGTAACCTTGAAAAATCTTACCACAAGCAAGCAATTAAAAAAACAAATAAATAGGAGGCTTCCAACTGAAATCTGCCACTGGTGATTGATCAGAGCTGGCTTGTGACCTTTCCCGTTCGGAGGTGGGGGGATATTTTCAGTGTCACAGAGGACAGTGGAGCATGTGGCTGGCAAATGGGAGCCTTGGAGCTGATCTGATCCCCCTTGAGCTTAAACACCTCTTGACCTAACTCTTCTGCAGTCAGCACAGTAGTGTGGTGAGGTGGTCCTTTGTATGACCAGATGTTGAGCAGTCCTGGCTTTATCCCCCAGAACTGTGTCCCCATCAACATGTTCCCCATGGGAATGCCTCTCCTCCGGGGCTTTGTGAGATTGTAGGAATCCTCATCTTGCCAGTTAAGTGATCCCAAACTTGTTCTTTCCTTCCAAAATTGCCAACATATCAAACTCTTTTTGTCAAATAAAATTCAGAAGCTACAATTCAAATGAAGACTACTCATCTGAGTCATTTGACCTTCAAGATCTGATAAGGGTACACCTGCTTTTTGCCTATCTTTGCCGAGGTAGAAAGACCCAAGCGGTCAGTCGTGAGAGCAAGGTTTCAGAAAGTATTTAACCCAAGTTTTGAACGGGTTGGCATCCAGTGGCTGTATGCCTGGGACCCTTTCAATCCCTCTCTGCCAGTCTTCTGGAGATCTTCCCTCAGATGTGTCTCCCTCAAGGCAGAAGATAAAGAGTAGGCTGACAGCCATGAAATATAGAGTGCATCTATATGGAACAACTGAATGGCAAAGCAAGATACGTGTCTGCTGTTACATGGGGTTATGGGGGGGGTAAAGAAATGGGTGAGGGAGCAGAGCAAGGTGAAGGACATCTTGAACAACACGGATGGAAGCGTGATCAGCAGATGTAACAAACCCAGTAGCAGAATGAGAGTGGAAAAGAAATGACAAAGGGCAGAAATGCGGGAGAAGCCACAGAGAGTTAATATTATGTTTACCAGGAGCACTTCATAAGCAACGTAATCTTAAAGCAGCTCTCAATTTTCATACTTTTAAGGCACTGTGATCATTGGGCCTGACCTCTCGGGTGGTGCAGACTATTGAATTTTACCCTGTGATTATATGGCGGTATAGAAACATAGAATGAATTGTCTTGGTTGGAAGGGACCTTTAAGATCATCTAGTCTGTAGGACACCAGTAAAACTGCAGCCACGCTGTACCAGAGTGTCTGGATGTAATCACAGCAAGTTTACAGCACAGACAATGTCATTTTAACACTTTCAGTGGTTTTTTATTCATTTTGCAGTCGATCTGCTTAGGGAAGACCTTCCAGTTGCAGGGAGCTGAGCGGGTATGTCTGGTTGCAAAGCCAACACATGAAAGCCTCACTCTCTGAACCTGTTTTGGTCATTCTGATACTGCCAGCATCCCTCCAGGGACCTGCCCAGTCACTCTGGAGGTGACTGCATAAGGAGCAATAAACCATTTGCCATGGGGAAGAATATTATACTGCAGCTCTTAGTAATAGATCTCGTTGAAACCTACCTGTCTCGGAATCATTTAAGGCCCATCTCTAGCAGTAGTTGGGATATATTGGATTTATTTCACTTTCCGGGTGTCTCACAGTGGCAGAGAGTGGGAAGGACCCGAATCTGGAGAATGCATCAACTCCAGTGTTGCTGTTACCAAATTTTAGAGGGTGAGAGCCTTCCTTTTTCTGAGTAATGTCTTTCTCTACCCTGTGTGGTGCAAGACACTTAGGCATTAGGAGAAACATTTGAATCAAGCTCTATGGCCATTTCTGCATTAAGCATCATGAAATACATCTTGTGTCAGGCCAAAATATAATGGTGAAGATGAAGCTGATGGTGGAGCTGCTTATGAAACCACTTCACTGCAATTTCCATCTGGTCTTCATTTGATTCCACTAGCAGTTCTCTGGAAGTAGGGTTGTGTGTATTTTCTGTAGCGTAGAAAAGAATGTTCATGTGAAGTGAAATGGGAGTTATATATTAGCACGCTTGGTGTATATGCTCAAAATGGTGGGAGGGGGAAAATGTTGTAAAAGAAGATAAGGAAAAATAATTCTCCATAATTCTGTCAAAAAGGAGAGCATCTGTGCTTGGAAAAAGATACGGGAAGCTTTAAAGACTGCTTAAATACAACCAAAGAGAAAGCATGAAAACTGTTTCACAATGTAGTATTTGGATACTAGAGGATCCTTTAAGGTTTAATTAAATATAAAGGATGTGCTCAGTGCTCCAGGTTAAAGGCCTGGCAAATATCTTAGAGCAAAACAGCAAAGTTGGAAGGTTCTGGTTAGATTAGCAAGCCAGGCCACGTATACATTTGGAGATCACTCAAACAAACAAACTTTATTATGGTCAAGATGTTTATCATATTCAGTCTGGGAGCAGGAGTGGTGTTTTCAGACCCCCAGGAAGAGATTGATCTTTTTTTTACAAGCAGAGGGCAGGCAGTTGTATGCTAAGGATCTCAATCTCCTAACACTTAAGCACGTGCTTAACTTTAAGCAGCCACAAAGCGCCACAGAAATGGATCACCAACTCTTTTGTGAGCAACCTCAGATTATTGTCTCCCACAACCCGGTAACTGGGATGAAAAAAACACCTAAAGGCAGAAAGGCTGAGAATGGGCTCAGGTTCTTCCACACAGCTCTGTGAAAATGGGGCAAGTTCTCCTAAAGGCCTTTTCAAGAAAACCTGGCCATCTTCAGAGTTGATTTTGTTCTCTTCTATTAAGTCTGTTGTTGGTTAGTGGGGGCTTGTTAGTTGTTTTTTTTATGAGGGCGTGGGGGAGTGGTTTGGTTGGTTTTGTTGTTGGGTGTTGTGGGTTATTATTTTTTTTAAAATCCTTTATTGTGTTTCATTTATTGTTTGAAGCCCGAGTCCAGGCCAATCATTCTAGATTCCTTTTCTGAAAGATTCATGGAACATGAAGAGGTGCTTTGTAAGTACAGGAGGAAATTTTGCAGGAGAATACCATTGCACAATGTGAGCAAAACCTTGCGGGTCTGAACCTTTATTTTTGCAAGCACTCCTGTCTGCACCCCTGCTTAAGCCTACAAATGGAGGTGTTGGTACAAAATCATGAGATCTACACTGCTGAGGGTCATTCTGTGCTTGTACAGCACAAAAAGACACAGGTGCTCCCTCTTCCTTTGGAAAAATAAACTGTGATGGCAGTAATGAGAAAAAAAAGCCTTCTAGAGAGCGGGATGCTCCATATACAGGCATTCAAATATACCTGGGCAGTTGTACATGAAATGTTCCCTTTCTAAGTGACACTACCCTGCTTGTATGTAAACATTCAGCCCTCTGTAGCCCCTGTGCTGTGCTGTTCTCATTAGCATGGATTAACAAAATCCGTGGTCCCCATATACGTTTACCTATGGCTTGGCCCAATATTCGATGTGAGGCCCTAATAGGTCTGAATATTGTCAGAGCTGAGCATTTTTTTGCATTGCACTTGTTCAACATCCACTTGAAAGAGGATCCTCTTGCAAGAGGTGTGTGTTTGTAATGTGGATGTGACCATAAGAATCACTAAGTGTATTATCACTTTGAAGAAGAACAAATATGTCAAAGCCAGAAGTTTTGATTTTATAGCTTTTTTTTAAAAAAAAAAAACCAAACCGGTTTATCTTCTTGAAAGATTTACAGCTCAAGATCCTTCATGCTTTGGTCATAATTATTTTATTGTGCATATGTTCCTCTTGCCAGCCTCCAGCATCGTTGATCAGTATGTTTGGTGAACTCCTCCTCTTCCTCCCCTTCTCACCCACGTGTCCCAGCGCCCTGCCCAGCAGTTGTTATTTATTAAATAGCTCTGTGTACCAGATCTTTGTGCGGAGGGCAGGGGGGAAGGAGGGCTCTGCTAGTGATGGCAGTGATTTAGCAGGAAGGTAGAGGAGCAACTGAACAGCGCTGTATTTTCCACCAGCCACGTGCTCCAGGAGGGCTGAGTGCCGTCCTCTTTCTGCATGGCTGCTAATGCATCCCCCAGTGCTGGCATCTCCACCCGCCCCCGAGTGCCACTCAACTTGGCCAGCGTGACATCTTTGGCACGTAATTAATTTTGACTGAAAGCTCTGACAAATAGGAACGCGGGATTTGTTTGGGCGTCTCTGCAGAAATCTCTGGGTTTTTGAATGTTCTGAGAGGCAGGTGGATACCAATTTAATCAAAACACTTGTCAAGACCAAAAGCTGTTTGGATTTAGAGCACAAAGCATGGCTCCTGTCCTTCACGTTAAGATATTTGAAGAAACTCAGTGTTCTCTTCGCTGAGTCATTCCAGCAATCCACATTAGGTTGACAGTTGGACAAGATGATCTTTAAGGTCCCTTCCAACCTAGAAGATTCTGTGATTCTGTGAGGTTTGGAAACAAGGTGTGAGGCTAATGGCTTGGGGGGACTCGGGTCATCTTCCCATGCACTGACCACAGGGTGGTCCAAGAACAGAGCTCCTAGACACCGTTCCTCTGATATTAATCATTAAGGCACTCCAGTGACTGACTGTGTCCAGTGGACAGCAAATAGTGGGAATACACATGTTATGGTCTGAAATCTTCTTTCTGAAACAGGGGCTTGTACCCAGATGAATATGTTCTGAGGAATCAAGGTTGGTTTGCAAAATATGTGCTGCTTCATGGCTGAACGGGTGATAGGTAGATGGTTGACCAGCTTCACTGGGTGAGAGAACAGGGTAACTGGTGGATCTGTTCATACTACTCAGGGCATTGTACAGATGTGCTTTGCTGGAAGGTTGTACTGTCTCCAGTAGTGTTAGCTATGCTTTTTGCAGGCAAACCCATTCCAATGTTCTCTAGCTGCTAGAAGTTTATGCTGCTGTTAATAAAGGGATTCTCCCCCAGACAGGCATTTGATCTGAGCTCAGAACATTACAGCATGGCTACTGTTAGTTTGCTCAGTAAATCAGTGTTTGCTTTTACATCCTATTGCTGAACTATTTACACAGACCATATTCACCGTGGGGCTTTCAGTACAGCAAATTCTCTCTAATACACAACCAGAGCACTCTTTCTAAATTCCACTGGTCCGGGCTATAAAGCCCATACATCTACTGCTAAAAATATGGCTTTGATGTGCCAGATACCCTCTAGCATTCACAAGCCTCTGGTGGATTGTTATTATTATTATTTGGAAGAGAGATGGCAAACCCTAATTATGCTTAATCACAACAACCCAGAAAGATATCTGTGGAGGGGCATGTTTTACCCTAAAGTGCTATTTGAACTCTTTGGAAAATGTTGAATTACCCCTACAGCTATTGCCGATTAACTACTTAATGAAGCATCTGTGACTGCTGGCATGTCCCAGCCGTGTCACTGTGATGCTTGAAGGACGACAGAGATTAACTAAAAGATTGACCACGGTGATTTCTTAACGCAGCAACCAATCAAATCCAATAAGGGGCACTTGGAATTGAAACGCATTTTTGGAAAAACATTATTTTGCTATTATCTAAACACCTCTTTTTAGACCTACCCTATTTATATTGCTTGAAAGGTACCTGTTCCTGCTTCAGCAACGTTAGCCCTTTGCCACACGGACAAAGAGGTTTTATTTACAGCCACTATTTCTGCCTCTTGTTTCCATTTGCTTCAGGGAAACAAGGCAACAAGATTAGGTGTGTGAATTTAGCTCAGTTATAGGTAGAAATTTTGTCCAGGTATAAATGCCACATCTGATGCATTAACATAAGTAAATATGTAGCCCCATATGTCTTTATACATGTGCAGCTTATATACATGCATATGTATGTGACCATATATAGAAAGGTATGGTTTAGATGTATAAACATAGATTATATATATAGTATTTTAAGCATGTAAAATCTTAAGCTTATTTAAAGATTTAGAAAGAAAGCATGCAGGGATGGATTTGTTTTTGTGATGTGTCAAATACTGTTCTGCCATAATTCACAGTATTTCCCTGAATATTCACTGTAATTTTAGCATTAAATGGTTTTAACATAAAGCTTATTGCATCTGGAAATGGCAGTGTTTAAATCAAGGCAATCAGTCATTTCCAGAAGAGTTGTTCTTGTGTTGAAATGGAACCCGGCCGGCCTGTCTGATAGAATGAGCTCCAGATTGTATCAGGCATGGCATTCACCTAGCAGGGGTGAGGGTGTGTTCCCTTCAGATGATGCTATGGTTCTCTGCTTGGGGAGGGTCATGATTGGGGGCACAGAATCTAGATGGAGATCTGTAACAAGTGGGATCCTCCAGGAGTCAGTACTGGTTCCAGTCCTCTTTAATATATTCATCAGTGTCATGGATGAAGGGATAGAATGTACCCTCAGCCAGTTTGGGAGGGGTGGTTGACACCCCAGAAGGCTGTGCCGCCATCCAGTGAGACCTGGACAGGCTGGAGA
>BJBW01019295.1:1860-14533 GCA_004320125.1 Scolopax mira | reverse complement strand
GTGGTGGAAGACACAGAGAAGGTAGGCTGCTGAACACCTTCTTTGCTTCAGTCTTCACAGCCAAAGCTGTCTCTCATGAATCCAGGCCCTGGAGACAAGGGGGATGGTCTGGAGAGAGGAAGACTTCCCCTCTGTTGGGAATGATTGGGTTGGAGACCACTTGGCCAAACTAGACATCCGTAAGTCTATGGGCCCTGATGGGATGCACCCACGAGTGCTGAGAGAACTGGCAGACGTTATTGCTAAGCTACTCTCCATCATTTATGAGGTTTGGAGAACAGGAGTGCCTGGTTGCAGATGTGCAGAGGCTTATTTTCAGCAAAGGTCTACTGAATCCTCAAGAATTCCTCAAACATATCTTTGCCCCCTGTGGTCACTTTTGCCTTTTTCCTACCTCAAAGGTCAGTCAGTCCCTTCCACCTGCCCACCCCCATCTCCATCGCTTTTTTCCCCAAAGAACAGACATACTAAACACAATAGGGACCTCAGGTAACTTGTTATCTTCCTGTGTCATTTTCAGACAGAGAGCCTGAAAACACATTACAGCCCTTGGCTTTCCCAGATTTTGGCACATCCAGAGGAAATGTAAAGGGTAGGTTTGGTTTGTTTGGTTTCCTCTGCCCCCTGCCCTCTCCCTGCCCTGGGGCAAGCTCATTTCATTCCCATGGGGTAGGAGGTATAACTTGGGTGGGGGGCAGCATCCTACCCACTCCTCGGCCAGCCCATGACCATCAGGCTCATCCCTCAGCCCACCCCCTCACTCAGTGCTCTGCTCAGAGCTGCTCATTGGAATAGCCAGCCAGCCCTACACAGCAGAGGGCAACACCATGTCCCCAGAACTGCCTAGTGGCCCATTAGGTACTGCTGAACGTTCACCCAACTGTTGACCTTAGGAAGTGTTTTAGTACAAGGACTGTTGCCTTGGGACTGTCGCCTTGGGATTGTTACCTTGGGACTGTTACCTTGGGACCAAGAACATCTCCAAGGCCACCAGATTTCAAAACAAGCTGCAAAAATACATTCAGGAAAAAATTGCCTTGTAAAGAGAAGGGTTTTTTTACACTACAGTAAGTTTTTTTTACACTCCTACTCTGTCATGAGGCACAGATCTGCATACTAATCAACAGTTAGGTTTTAAACAAGAATTCTAGGAAATCTATAAAATGTGAAGAAATATCAGGCTTCATTTTCTAATAAAGTATTATGACTAAGTTAATTTTAAAAAAAATTAGAATAAAAAGAGCAATGTTCTTTCTGGAAAGCCCTAATTAAGTCCAGGTATGTGGTCTAGGAAATACAGAGCTGTGTAACCTGATGGAAACGATCATTTTCAATTGTCAGGACACTTCTGCTTCTTTTCACCCTAGTTTCAAGTACATCTGGTTTCCACCTGCTCTATATAAAATTGGTTCCTCCCTTTTTCAAATGTGAGCATCACGCTCTCTGCTTTTGTCCGTGACTCTCCAGTGGCATTTAACTCAAAATTGTCAGCTCCACCTGGAATACGGATGCAGCAAGACGGGAAGGAGATGGGTATTACAGGGAATTTATTCTAGTCATGAAGGAACACCACAAACTTCAAAAGGGGTGGTTTAGTTGGCACATGAACACAACAAGTCTCTGATTCAAAACTTAAACTGCTTCAGTTTTAAGAACTGGATTTATATTTTGATTAATCCCTCCAACAATCTGGTTTGGTTGGTGGCCTTAAACTTTCCTATCCTCTATCCTGACAGTATACATCACATGTGACCTGAAATCTTCCGGGGACAAAAAATACTTTTTATGTCCATGACTATCTCCTAGGGTCTCTTCCGTTATTGAAGACGATTGTAAATTTTTGAGACCTGTTTAAAATATCGTTATTTTAATTACCCCTCATAAAGATATAAAATGACATACATTTTAAATTCAATATCCACAACTGAAGTTGGAACATGAGAATTTCTCCTTATATGTAAGGAAAAGATTATTTACCATTAGGATCATCAGACACTGGAACAGGAGTTCAGAGGTGCTGTGAAGCCTCCATCCTTATGGACACATGAAACTCAGATGAGTTTAAAGTCTTGAGCATCCTAAACTTTGTGTAGGATGATCAGATCACGGACTTTCAAAGGTCTCTTCCCACCTACATTATTTTGTGATCTGACCTCCAGCATGACTTGTTCTATTAAACAAAACCGTAACTACCAGCCAGACTGTGGTATGAAGATACAAAGGTCAGGAAGCTTTGGTTGGTCCCTTGCTTCCACCTGTGGCAGAAAAGTCTCCCCACAGTAGTCTGCAAAAAACAGAACTTTAAAAAATCAATCTGTGGTTCCATCAAAGTACTTCAGCATTGTGGCACTCAGCATTGTAAGGCTCAAGATACAAGACAATTATCCATCAGATATCACATTCAGGACAACCATTTTGCTCTGTTCTAGAAAGGAAGTTTTACATATTGGATTCCTTCAGGGGAAAACAGGATGTATTGTCAAGGTAAAGGGGAAGCAGCCATCCTCTGAGTATCATCTGGTAACACAGAATCATGGAATCATAAAATTGTCTAGGTTGGAAGGGCCCTTTAAGATCATCTAGTCCAACCATCAAACACAGAAGCCCTTGGAAAGAATCTTTTTCTGCTTAGTATCAATACGATTGGGCCAATTAGGGAAATCAATGTTTTCCCAAGGCAGCCGAAGTGGACAAATTTCTGCTACTATCAAAATACAGCGTATACCCTTATTCCCCTAAGTAAAAGATAGTCCTAGAATAATAGTCCATATCACTGATGCATATGATGCAGCCTTACAGTATTAATACAGATAAAGTGCTCCTATATCTTTGAGCAGATTGCTCTACAGGTGCTTTTGCACATCTTGGCTATGATGATGGCACGTGGAGGATTTTTTTTAAAGGACATTTCCTCATTTCATTTTCACTGTTCAGAGCATGATCTGAGCATGCTAACCAGAGTGTGGCTTGAATGAAAAGTATTTTCAAGGCTGCCCATGCAGGCCCAACACCATGCAAACTGGAATGAGTTTAGTTTCACAAAACCTGATGTAGCTGTGAAAGCAGTAGAGGCTGCAGCTGGGGCTGGGGAAGGGGCTGATACTCAGGACATCCCTCACCCAGACAGGGGTGAGCACAGCCACCCCTCTTAGTCCTCACATCAGCCACAGGATAGGGTTGGCAGAGGTGCCAAGAGCCAGCTGTAACACACTTGTTCAAAGCCAGGTAAAGCCTGAAAAAGAAACAGAACCCAGATCTTTCAATTTTTAATCAAGTACTTGGACATATCTTCCTATTTCCTCAGACTCCCCACTTGCTCTTTAGCCACTGTGCACATTTACAGCAAATGAGGCAGTTCTGCCATGGAGTGAACGAGGCAGTGCTTTCTCCTGGAAGAGAAGACCTCATGATCCCATAAACAAAAACGATATTGCAAAGGTGAGGTATAAAAGGGTACAGTTAACCTGCAGGCTGAACAAAGCTTATTTCCAGCATAGGAATCATGCTCTTGCCAAATTTCAAGTTTCCATTACCTTTTCAGAGGTGCTAGAGCCATTAAAAAAATCTTAAAATCTCTTACATCATAAATATGCTTTTTTAATCACTTTTTCCTAACCTATAAGCTATTCAATCTTCCCATACTTAAATATGAGGAAAAAGTTACACTTTCTCTAGGAGCAAGCACACAGCCATACAGGTAATGCTTGGAGGAAAATTTAAATTATTTAAAGAAATTGCATGATAGCAATACTTCTTTGCATATTAAGCAAATGATGCAGATAGAACACCTAATAGTGTTACAGATGTTATTTTCAAAGACTCACGTCAGGGGCATCAGCTGGTACTTCTTTGTTAGTATTTTTGTTCTGATCAGGGCTATTTTCATAGAGAAGAGTTATCCCCAGTTATTGTGCTTTTGTTGGCATCCCAGAGTAGTCATGGCATGGATGAACTGGGGTTCTTGAGTTTCTTTTCGTACATGTTCTGCAGGGGTGCCCCTAATTTACTCAGCCAAGACCAGTCTTTTAGTCAATGGGAGCAGGCTGGAGTTTGTCTGAAACAAAGTACCTTGCAACATGCCTCACATGGACACCAAGTTCTTGGTATCTGTTTTTTTCACTCTACACTTCTACTCCTATTAGTCCTTATTGCTTGCTAACATAGAAATAGCAAATTCTGCTAATAAATAATAAATGCATGATTATTGCTGATAATGCTGCACACAGCATGATGGTATTATTTAAAATGCCATGTTTGGCATTATTTTAAGAAAATAAATTGCAACCACCTGAGTTCCCATTGTAGCAGTGCTCAAAGTGAATGCACAGGAATGACAAGTTTTTCCACATGAATGAAGGAGCCAGGAAGAAATTGTATCTGACTTGGTCATCCTCAGAAAACTTAATATGAGGTCAGATTCTGAAGTCATCACTTACAGAAACCCATTTACTATCTAATTAGACTGTTTTGAAGCATATGAAATCTCTCAAGAAGATTAAGAACTGCAAACAAACTCTGCACACTAGTAATTCAAAAGTGAGAGCAGATGGAAAGCGTTGCCTAGAGACTTTGAACACAGCTTTGGGGATGCTCCCACCAGCATCCTCTGGCTGCAGTTCCACAACTGCTGATGCTGGATGTTGGGCACTGTTCAATCACGGCGTGACAGATCTGACTCACATCAGAAACAGGCAAACAATCACATTTCTCTTGAAGTAACAAGAGCTGAAATTTATGCCAGCTTTATGCTTTTATTTGGGCTGCACAAGGACATGGAATATTTGATTTGCGCAGTCTGCTGTTGCAAAGCTAACCTGTCAAAAGTTATTGAACAAATTTGAAACAGCAAAGTGAGTTTACACGGGATCAGCAATTTGCACTGTATGGCTGTGGTATCTTTGTTCCAGGGCTAGAAGTAATGGATTTACTATACCATGACCCGTCGGAGAATTCAGACTATTGATAAAAATGTGCCCTTTTATAAACCAACAGAATCGTCTGATTCACATCTGTTGCAACAAATTGGTTTTATGGATTTTTTTAAATTTTTAACATATTTTCTGACATTATCACTTTTCCTTTTGCCACTCGTGCTCCTCAGCTGTCTGCTCCATTTTCTGCCAAGTGCAGACACTGGTGGCAGAGACAGCAAACGAGAAGGTGCTGCACCTCAGCCTCTGCTGCCCTGAGGCTGCATCCCCCTGTGATGCTTGGTGTGGTGGCAAGGCCCACAGTGGCTGGTAGCAGACGAGCAGACAGGAGGAGAAATTGCTGACCCATCACACTGCAGCAGCTGTGAGAGAACCACAGAGGACTGATAACACCTCCCACTCCGTTGCCTCGCATGAAGGGCCATGATTTGGTGGCTAATCTTCTTTATGAAGGCTCTAAGTAGCCTTTGTGCTACTTCTATGCAAATACCTACGTGTCCCTACAAACATTCACTAAAATACAAAAGTAAATTATACTTGCTATCACTAAACGCTCGTTTACCACAAGTATTCCAGGTAACTAGATTACTGGCCAAAGTAATTTGGAGAGAATATTTTTTGAAAAAGGAATATATTCTAGGAAACCACATGCTTTCTGTGGACAATTCCCCTATGGACACACGATGAAGATTGCCAAGTAAACCACTGCAAATTATTTTTTCACTCAGCTTTCTGTTGTCTATGACAGAAGAGACAGGAGGGAGTACGGGACATTTTTGCTTTCTCTTTACATCAGATTTCAGGGTAGAGGGAGCGAAACTTGTTGACAAGATTTTATGTTTATTTGGTGAGAAGCAAATTGAAAGCACACTTTAAAACCCAACAAAAACAGCAACAACAAAAATAAGGCAAAATCAATCCAGCGGTTGCAACAGAATATTTAGTCTGGAAAAACAAGTGGTGAAACACTCCAAGACTTTTGTTGTTTCCATAGCTTGTCCATAGTCACATACACAGGAAAGACCTAACTCTCTAAATAATGGGCCACTGCCTGATATTTCACTCACATGTGTAAGAATAATTGTTCCTTCAGTAAGACAGGTGATTTGCTCAGAAACAGCTGAGTCCTGTAAATCCGTGTCACCTGGAAGGATAACATTCCTCTGCCTGGTCTGGGCAAGGGCTGTCTGCACGGGATGGCTGCGGGAGCATCTCTGCAGTCGGAGATGGATGGGTGGTGGTTTTGCACTCCATGCTGTTTTCTTATTTATCATGATGACTGTTCTGGTCAGTTAACGACTGCTGTTATAAAAAGAACGTTTTCCTTTCCATTACTAGAGCAATCCCACAACAATATTTAATTGTAGGAGGAGCTGTTTCTCGGTGACTGCATCAAAGCCATTCTATAGCATGCCAGCAGCCAAGCTATCTGCTGGATAAGAGGCGAATTTGATTAAAGAGGTTGCCACTACATTGCAGAGAACATTAAAATAAGTACTTCAATTTACTAGGGAATGTAAGCATGATTCTAATTGCAGAGAAATGCTTAACTGAGTGTTTATTATTAATTAGACCTGACCTAATGATTAACTTTTATAAATAGAGCAAATCCTGCTTTGAGGCAAGGAGTATTACTTACAAATTCTCAGATGCACTTTCCTTTTACCCTCCTTGCTGTGATTGAAACTAAATATTTACATCGCATTTGGGGCCTCTTCTTGGCCCAGTGTGTTATTCCTGTCAGTGTTATATTTTGCTCTTGGGGTGGGTCAGCCTGTGCTACAGAAGATAGCTGGTAAATCCAAAATCCAGGTGGTGCAGGCAAATGTCATACATGAAGAATTGTAGCTAACCCAAGCAATGAATCTAGGTCAAATACATAGCCAGTTCAGGATGTTCAAAGTGGTATTTATACCATCAGCTCTCTGCTTGGTATCCTTGGGTCCAAGAGAAAGTTAAAAGAGGAAGGACGGAAGGTGTAACATTGTGTAATAAAAATCGTGATAAAAGCATTTCCCTCCACAGGAACCCTTAAATTTCTGTGTCAACAGAAGTAAGCAAATAGATATTGTACAATCATTTGGCACTTCTGTTTGATGATTTAAAAGATCTCATAAGATCAGGTGAATAATTACCTTTCCCAAATGGAAGGGTTGTGAATAATAATTTCAAAAAGACCTCAGTGCTTCAGGAAATCTTAGAAGTGATAGACCATACTTGCAAAAAGAAACTCAGTTTTCCTGGGGAGGAAGAAAATGTCTCTGAACACAGAGAATGAAGTTCTAGCATAGACTTGAAATGGTACTATGGGAATGGGGGAATGAGCTAGAAAGAGAGAGGAAAATGAACCAGCTACACTGAAAATCAAGATGATGAATAACATAGGATAAAAAGGCAAATACATTTCCTAAGCACAGAAAACTAGGAACTTCTGCAAACCTTATGCTTATTGTCTTATGAAGGTCAGACATGAACGTAGCAGCCACAATGGAAAAAACTTTTAATATTCGAGTACAGGCTTAAAATGCATATTGATTGTGCACATCTGCATATGTGGTACTGAAAACCACAATATTTGGGCAGCTAGGTTTCTTTGATCACAAATATCACTACTTTGATCAATGTCTGGCAAAAAAAAAAAAAGCGTAAGTGTTGTGAAAATTTCATTACATTTAAATGCATAATTCTGTTGTCACTCTGTTACTTCTCAGGTTCATTGACAGTAACATGCTTTGAGACACTCAAACATCTTTGTATCTTTAGCCAAGAACAAAGCAACTGACACTGAAAATTGAAACTTGGCTGCAGGTTCCATCTACAAATCTCAGCCTTTTCCTTGTGAAGTATTTCTTTTAGAGCTACTGAAATCACTGGCATGAAGAAGACCTAATCTACTTGGCAGGTTATGGAGCCTTCAAGCTGTTTAAGACTAGACAGGAAAAGCATTCCCTGAATGAGGCTGGTACAGCTGATCTAACCTCTGGGCAGCAGAATGACTAAGGAACTTTCTTGGTTTCTTGTAACCATATTTTCTTTGATGCAACTTAGTGTTTTCAACTTGAAGGCATGCAAGGTTAAAAAAAAAAAAAGCATCTAGTGCAATGTTTCATGACCTCCATTACATGAAGAATGAAACATTTCTAGTTTGTACCTCAAAGATGTTACTTTTTTTGTTGCTTCAATGTGATGAAAACCTGCTTTATACTGCAACAAAACTCACACACAAAATGCCTTTTTCAACCCAAAGAAAAGTAATTAACTTTATCACTCAGATAGCAGTGCGCATCTTTCTCCTTTTATTGCGTTTTTGACTTTTTTTTTTTTTTTTTTTTTTTTTTTTTTTAAATAAAGCAGCGGCACAGACAATCCATCTCTCGCCTATTTTGGGAGGAAGGGGGGGGGCGGACGACAGACACAGCCCAGCGGCAGAGGGCTGAGATCGCTCGGGGCTCGCCAGCTCCCCGCTCCCGGAGCAGAAACAGGATCCGGGCGCGGGGTTTGGAAGGTATTTCGGAACAGGAAAGGAAATTCGGCTTCCCATCCGTCTGCCCCGGCTGTCAGCCCCGGCGGTTTAGCCGGGGAGCTGTTGCCATCTAACGGTGGAGACCGGGCAGCGGCGCGACACCTTCCAGGCTTTGAAACCCAAACGGGTCCCGGAGGAGGCTGAAGAGCCGGTGAAGCTCACGGAGATTCCTTGTTCTTTCCAAGTCTGACCTGGAAGCCACCGAAGGACCCGGGAACCCTTCCTCAGCTTCAAATAATCTATTAAAAAAGCTACCCTGAAGTTGGTTGTACCGGTCGTATCGGACAACCCTATAGCCCACCACGTGTGCTGTGGGCAGCAAGGGAAAGACTGCAAGAATATAGTATTTTAGGGACTTTCACCCACGGAAGCAGCATCCATCAAACTCAGTCGGGCCTCTATTGAGGACAAAGCTTTTCTAAAGTTACACTAATGAGTGTGAAGTATTCGTGTGGTATTTTTATTTCCAGCTACGCTTCTCTTGCAAAAATACCCCACAAGAACAGTAACAAAAGACACCCTACAAAATCCAAAAGTCTGGCTCTCTTGGTCGCCCTCTGAGAATGGATAAAAACAAGGACTGCATTACATATCATTGTTATTTAAAGCTCAGAAGAATCAATCAATCAGAAGTTGAATTCTGATTCAAATTAGAACTTCATCGGAACTTCAGAATTTGAACTTCAAATTCTGTTAAGAATATTAAATGAGACCAATTCTCACGGATGATATGTCAAACAGAAGACAAAGAGATCCCTTCACTGATGTTTGGTCTATGTGCTGGAATCCAAAACTCACTTCCGTTCTTGTTGGGCAGAACACAGAACCATATGTAAACTGTAAGGGGAGAGGTTAGAAAAACAGCATAAACACACAGACTTGCCAGCATATTCCCTCCAGATTCACATCTAGATTTATGGATTCATATCTATTTATAGACCTTATATCTAGTACCTTTTTATTTTCTCTTACTGCAGCAATTATTCTGTGGGTTAGATTGAGACCAGTCTATCAGGCATGGAGGTGTTGGGAATGACCCAGGAACACCCAGCTTGTCCCTATAAAGCCCCTCCATGTGTGCCCACAGTAAGGACAGACTCTCTGCAGGGCAGGTACAGAACTTCTGCAGTTTGTTGCTACAGAAGGTCATGGTGACAGATGTGGTTCCCATCCAAAGAAAAGACCAGATCTTAGGAAGACTCTGTAGCTGATGTCTCTTGTCTTCTGGGCCCCTGCCAGGAACCCTGGCCAGAGCACCTGGACACACATGCCTTGGTGCCTGCATGCCTGCCGGATTACGTGGATACATGGGGCTTGGATCTTGTGAGTATGTGGGTGACAGAGTGTGAGTGAGTGAGTGAAAAAAGTTTTTGGTTTAGGTCAGATTCCTCTTTCCCACTTGCAAAGTCTCAGGGTTTAGCTTTCCCCATACCTTCTACAATCCTGTAATATTAATTGCCACAGAGGTAGCACATTTGACCCCACGCTCTTGTCAGTAGGGACAAAACTTAACATGCCATAAAGCTCCTGAATAGGAAGAAAGGTGGGGGAAAAAAAAGGGATATGAATTTGTTCTACTCTTCTCCCAACCTGAAACAAAGGAGGGAAGTTTCCTTGGGTAATTCTCTTCATCTTTAGATGCTACCTGTGGGTGAGAGATACCAGCTCACTATGAAAGCAGTACAATAAAAAGTATTGTCAAACAATTAGCCAGGAATGACCTCTGAGCCCAGCTTATTTTGGGTGAAGCACCAGAAACAGACAAAAATTCAGTTGCTCTCTATCCAAACAGCTTCCTAGCCCTCAGGATATATAATATAAATATATACATATAAAATATAAGTATCTTTGTCTAATTGCAAACACACAAGAAAAAAAATCTGTCATTTAATTGTTGCTCCCAGGAATTCAGTTACACATTGATTTCAATTTAAAATGTAAGGTTGCAGGTAATGCAAACTTACAAGTCAGAACTGCCAGATGGTTTATAGAAAACCAAAGCTGAATAGAAAGGAAAACGGTAAAGTTTCCAGAAAATTTTTAAATGTCCTGTAGCTTTCCACAGCAATGCTGGAATTTGTTCGGATTACACAAGGCATTGGCAGACTTCAGCAAGCAGCATTTTGGTTGAGTAACTCTAAACTTGGGGTGCCGAGCCCTCTGCGTATGATCCCGAGCGATCAGTGCCAAGTCACGGCAGCGAGTGGCTCCAGCCAGGACAACGGCACCACACACATCCTGTGGGATCTGTAAAAGGGCAAACGCAGGGGAAAACTCTAAGGCTCTCTTATTATATTGCGGTTATCAATAAAGCCATATTCGAAGAAAAAGCCTGCATGTTGAATTTCAGGTTTGAGGCCCTCTCCCTCTGAGACTGACAGCCCCAGGGAAAGCTGGTGGGGGAGACCCTACATCCCCCATCAGCCTGAGGCCACTGGGAAACGACTTTGGGGGTGCAGCAGTATGGGGTGATGGAAGAGCAGAAGCAGCAGGGAAGAGCATGGCGAGGTGCTTGTGCAGCCACTCTCCTTGGTGTGTGTGCACCACGGCGGGGATGCGGGGAGAGGGACCACCTGCCCAGGAACGGTGGGTGACTCTGTGACCTCCCTGGGGCCAGCAAAGCCCCTGGGCTCCCTTAGAAAACTTCCTGCTGGTAACTCAGCCCGCTGGTTTTAAAAGCTCATGTTATAAAGAATACCACTGCTCATTTCAAAAGCCAGGATGTCAGGACAGGTATCTCTTGAACTTTAATCTGTGTTTCCTCTTTGCTATAAATCTTTATGGCAAGGCTGTATCTGCAAACCCGTGTCACAGTGCTATACATACCAATACATAGAGTGCAAACTGTCTGCACACTTTGTTTAGGGATTTTTGCAAATTGTGCATCCTACAAAATCAGTTCAGCTCGCTTGAGCTCAAAGACTTGCTGTGATGAATACCACATCCTCTGAGTGACCCAGGATGTTTGTTTTTGTTGGCCAGATGACAATATATGGGAGACAATGAATACTAACCACATTGTATAATGATTTGGCCCAACTATAAGGTTCTCTTTTTTCTCTTCAGGAGAATCAGGAAAAAAATTTTAGACCTTTCACTTTATGGCAAAGACCTGCTGAGTTCAAACTGAAGAGGCACCATAAATTCAGTGAGATGACTTTTATCCAGCCCATTGGTATACTTGAAATATTGTAGATGGAAGAAAATATGTAAAGAACATACAGTCTTTTGAAGAAAATTATATTTTAGACCATTTAAAAAAATGGTCTTTTTGACCATTTTGATACTAATCCCTGCTGGGGTATAGTTCTTTCATGCAATAACCTAAGATGAAATTAAAAATGACATCCACGTAAGTTATATCCTTTTTGCTATTATTTCATAATTTACTTTTATCTAATCTGAAAGGTATCAAAAAATGAAAATTGCTCAAGTCCATTCAGTTATGTCCAACAGATACTCTTTTGTACTTTAAATAGCATTCCACTTTTACATAAAAAGCAGTGTGTCTGTCCACCATCTTTATCTGTTTGTCTGGTTCACTTCATTACACGAGACATTTACTAAACCTTTCTTGTGAAAAATTCTTGCTCTCCAGATAATGTGATCTGCCTGTGGGTACTGTTATATATTATTTTTTTATTACAACAACAGTCAAAAAATGTTATGGTTTTTTGTTTGTGTTTTTTTTTTTTTTCAAATGTGTCATAGTGATAATTTCTGTCCCCAAAACCTGCAAGTTTGGGAAAGTTAATTAGATATCCAAAATGCAAGGTATGCTTCACCACATAGGGGTGAAGCTCTTTGCATTTACAACTTCAGGACCTTGTTATTCACTCCTGTCAGCAAATTAATCTGCTAGATATTCATAAGAAGCTGCCTCAAACCAGCACAAAGTCCACCTGGCAAATTTATAGACTGTCATACTTTTGATACATGAATTAATGTAACATTGATCATCTAATTTTTAATAAGTCCTCACCAACCTGTTCTTTGACTCAATATCTGAAATATTTCCCCAAGGAGAAGCAAAGTTAAGTACACAGTGCAGTCCACAGCTGATGTGGTGACATCAGCATGTCTGGTTTAGAAGATCTCACAGGAGAAATGGGGATTGGTTTAAGATGAAATTCTTGGACCACAAGTCTGGAAGCAAATAGGACATGCCAGTAGCTGACCCATTTACAGTTCAGTGCAAGTGGGCAAGACAAAACAGTGA
>BJBW01019275.1:0-10675 GCA_004320125.1 Scolopax mira | reverse complement strand
CACCATCCAGCTGTGCTGTTGTGGCCCAGCCCTGTCACGATCAAGTAGTGCCACTGCAATCCAGCTGTGCCGTCGCCATACTGGCACACCACTGATGCAATGCAGCAGAGGCCAGCTGTACCATTGCAATCCAGATGTGTGATGGCAACCCAGCTGTGTGATGGCAACCCAGCAGTGCTGTCATCCAGCTGTGCAGCTGGCAGCCCAGATACGTGCGTGCAACACAGTTGGGCAATTGTTATCCGGCTGTGCCCCAGTGACCGCAACCCTGTGGTACAGCTGTGATCCAGATGTGGCCCTGTGCGGCTGTGGGCCTTCACCCAGTTGTGCCACTGCACATGTTCAGCTGTGCATCTGCAATCCAGCTGTGGCCCCGCCATCCAGCTGTGATGCTTCAGCCCACCCGTTGCCATCCAGCTGTGGCACAGCAGGGTGAAAGGGGCATCCGACCAGCACAATGGCTGCCACTGAGCCTTAGTGTCCCCCCCTATGGCTTCACCCTACACCCCATCTTTGCCAGGAGACCCCCACACGGCACCGCTACCCCCCCGCAGGCACCCAGCCCCCTGCCCAGTCCAGATACCAGTGAGGGCCACCGACCACAAGCCCGCCGTCCCCTTGGCACAGGTGAGCCCTGGGTAGTCATTTTGGGTGGGTGGAGGGTCTCACCAGCTTGGGGGGGGGAACACTGATGCTGCCATCATCCCCAGGGAAAACCCGTGGGGAGACCCCAAAAAGCCGCCTGAAGCCCAAATGTGGCCGCTACCACCGGGAAAAGCAGGCAGGAGGTGAGTGGGGTGGGGGTTGGGGGGAAATGAGGGGAGTTCAGAAGGGCCCATGGGGGGGGCTCATCCCTCTCCTCCCCCTCTGACAAAGATTTGCCACCACCTCCTCTGCCGCCACCGGGTGAGACCCCCGGCCCCTTGCCGGAGCAGGAGCTGAGCGGGGCCGAGCGCAAGGTCACCCATCGCCCACCCCGCAGGGGTAAGTTTGGCCCACCCAACCCCCCCTGTGCCAAAGGGGTTGAGGGGGGTGTCATCCCCCAGCCCCAACCTCGTCCCCTCTTTTGCAGACGAGGTCACCCCCTATGGGAAACTCTCCTGCCTGCCCCGGGGTCAAGCATCTGGCAGCTGCTCCACGACGGGCAGCATCTCTTCCCGTGGCTCCACCAGCTCCCGTGGCCATGGTTCAGGGCGCAGCCGGACACTGGGGGACCGTGGTGAAGGGACAGGCCACCGCCGCCGTCCAGGTCCCCCGTGTCCCTGCCCATCGCAGGAGAAGCAATGAAGCAGAGGGCAAAGTGGTGGCAGGGTTGGGGACGCAGGGATGGGGACATGATGGGGACAGGGAGGATGCTCTTTAATTTCTGAGTGGCACCGTGTAAATAGAGCCAGTGGCTGGTGGGTGGCAGTGCAAGGTGGGGACAAAGATATTTGGGGTGGGACAAAGACAGTCAGGATGTACAAGGACGCTTGGGAGGGATGCAGAGGGTGCTCAGGGAAGGAGGATGACCCTGAAGACAAGGACAGTTGGGAGGGACAAGGACTCTGGGGAAGGGCTCAGGATGCTCAGGAGGGATGAAGACCCTAGGGACAAGGACAATTGTGAAAGATGAGGATGGTTGGGGAGGCCAAGGACAGTTGCTAGGGATGAGGACACTGAGGAGGGACCAGAATGCTCAGGAGGGACGAGGAGGATGCAGGGAGAGATGAGGACCCTGTGGACAAGGACAGTCATGAAAGATGAGGACCCTGGGGAGGAATGAGGATGCTGGGGAGGGATGAGGAGGATGCTCAGGTGGGGCAAGGATCCTGGGGACAAGAAGAGTTGGGAGGAACGAGGAGGACGGGGAGGGACAAGGATGGTTGGGAAGGATGAGGGTAGTTGGAAGGGACAAGGCCAGCTGGGGGGATGAGCATACATGGAAGGAACAAGGACAATGCAGGGCGATGAGGGTGCTGGGGAGGGACAAGGAATGTTGGGGAACAAGGGTGCTTGGGGGCATGAGGGTGCTGGGGAAGGACTGGGACACCCAGTGGTTGACGACTGCTGGGGGGAAGAGGACACTTGGAAAAGACAAGGTTGCTCGGGAGGGACAAGGAGAGTAGGGAGGGATGAGGAGGATGGTCACAGAGGGGTGAGGATGGTGGAGAGAGATGAGGAAACTTGGTGGTGGGCAAGGACAGTTGAGGAAGGATGAGGATGCTCAGGAGGGATGAGAACCCTGGGGGTGAGGATGGTTAGGAGAGATGAGGACATTTGGAGGGGGCACAAGGACACTCAGAAAGGACAAGCTGGTTTGGGAGGGCCAAGGATGGTTGAGGTGGGACAAGGATGCTGTGGAGGGATGTGGATGGTCAGGAGGAATGAGAACTGTCAGTGGGGGTGAGGATGGTGGGGAGGACCTGGGGAAGGACAAGGACATTTGGAATGGGTGATGGTGCTTGGGTTGGGTGAGGATGGTTGGGGCATGAGGATGCTGGGGAAGGAGGAGGACACTGGAGAGGGACAAGCACATTTGGAGGGGAGGACACTTGGGGAGGATGAGGATGCTGGGGAGGGATGGGGAATTTGGGGAGGAATGGGAACACTGGGGAAAGGTGAGAACATTTGGGGAAGGCACCAATGCTGGATAAGGAGGGACACCCGCCCACCTTGGAGACACCCACCTTGGTGGGTGACTTTGGTTAGCAAAGAGCCTCTTTTTAGGGAACTTCTTAATAAAGCTGGTTTTTAGCTGAGCTGAGGGGACTCTGGTCTTGCCGTGTCCTATACCCTGTAGACTGCACTGCTCCTCTCCCTCCTGTCCTTGTCTCACCACCCACCCTGGCCCAGGGGCTGTCACTCCCCATCCCGTGGCCACCTGGAAAGAAAAGGGGACATTTTCTAGCACTCTGCAATGGGTGACATCCTGCACCACTCCTGGTGCCCATCACCCCTGTGTCAGGGCACCACTCACCATGCTGTGGGATGCCTGCAGCCGCTTCCATCCCAGGTCTCCACGGCACTCCCAGTGCCATCCCCCAGTCCCAGGTTGGGGTGGCGACCCCAGGCAAGAAGACACTGTCTAAGGGTGATGGTGGTGGTGAGGGACCTACTGGGGAGAAAGCAGGAGATGGTGGGACCACCATGGTGTCATGATGGGGTCACCTTCCCTGAGGAGGTGATGACGCTCAGGGTTAGGGTGGGGGAACCTTTCGCTCACCCCCATAGCTCCCATCAGTGTCCTCGAGGCTGAAGCAGAGGCCATCGACGGCCACTGCCAGCGCCCGGGCAAAGCTGGCATCCAGGAGAAAGGAGCCATCGCAGGAGCTCACCAAGCTGCAGCGGGCACTGGCAAAGTTGTCCTCTGAGACAGACCCCCAGCCGTTCAGCAGCGATCCCCCTGGTGAGCCCCTTGTTGCTGGTCGCTCTTCCTCTTCCTCCTCTTCTTCCTCCTCCTCACCCAGCTCGGAGGCTGGTGGCCCGTAGATGTAACCGTAGGTGTGCAGCGGTGAGAAGGACCGCGGCATGGTTGGTGCTGAGGGGCTGTGGGAGACATGGCAGGGATGCTGCTGGCACTGGGGAATGCTGCCACCATGGTGGTGTCCCAGGGGGATGGAGCGTACCTGCCGCAGGTGGTGTCCTGGTCCATCTCCAGGTCCTCAGCCACCTGCTGTGGCGTCAGGACCCCATCGCTGAGCACCGGCGAGAGGTGCCCAGGGAGTGGGGACCTGTCCCTGGGGTGCCTGGTGGCAGGGGGTGTGTTCTTGGGGTACCTGGTGGCCAGAAACATGCCCCTTGAGTATCTGCTCACCAGTGATGTGTCCCTGCAGTGCCTGGTGACCAGGGCCATGTCCTTGTGATACCTGTCACCCAAGAATGTGTCCGTGCAGTGACCAGGGGCTGGGGACTTCTCCTCAGAGTGTCTGGTGAC
The DNA here is from genome assembly GCA_004320125.1 of Scolopax mira. Taxonomy (NCBI): domain Eukaryota; kingdom Metazoa; phylum Chordata; class Aves; order Charadriiformes; family Scolopacidae; genus Scolopax; species Scolopax mira. The sequence goes on along the minus strand of BJBW01019275.1, from coordinate 6,759 downwards.
TGGGGATGTGTCCCTTGGGTGCCTGCTGGCTGGGACCTGGTGCCTGGTGCCTGGTGACATGTCCTCAAGGTACCTGCTGGACAGGAACATGTTTCTTCAGTGCCTGGTCACCAGTGATGGGTCCCTGGGATGCCTAGTGGCCAGGGACATGTCCTTGCAGTACCTGGTGGACAGGAACTTGTCCCTGCAGTGCACAGTGGCTGGGGACTTCTCCTTGGGAAGCCTAGTGACTGGGGACTTGTCCCTTGGGTGCCCACTGGCTGTGGATGTGTCCTTGGGGTGCCTGGTGGCTGGTGACATGTCCTTGGGGTGCCTGCTGCCTAGAAACCTGTCCCTGTGGTGCTCAGGGACTGGGGACATCTCCTCGGGGTGCCTGGTGACCGGAGACTTGTCCCTAGGGTATCCTGTGACCAGGGATGTGTCCTCAGGGTGCCTGGTGGCTGAGATTGTGTCCTTCTGGTGCCTAGTGGCTGCTGATGGGTTCCTGTGGTGTCTGGTGGCTGGGGACATGTCTTCATGGTATTTGGTAACTTTTGGGGATATGACTCTAGGGTGCCTGGTGCCTGGTGACACATCCTTAGGGTGCCTGGTGACTGGTGACACATCCCTGGGGCTCTCAGTGACTGAGGATGTGTCCCTGGGGTGCTGGGTGGCCGGAGGTGTGTCCCTGGGGATCTCAGTGACCTTGACGCCCATGTCCTTGGGGTGTCTCATGACTGGGGACATCTCCCTGGGGATACCAGTGACAGGGGTGCCCATGTCCTTGGGGTGCCTGGTGACAGGGGATGAGTCCCTGCATGTCCCAGTGACCAGGGACATGTCCTTGGGGCGCCTGGTGACTGGGGACATGTCTCTGGGACATGCGGTGGCCGGGGACCTGCAGATGGAAGGAACACAGTGGCTTTTGCAGCATGGGGTCAGGATGGGGGGTACAGATCTGAGTCCCCAAGGTAGGGACACACAGACTCACCGGGTCACAGGCGGGTGCCAGGCGTGGGGTGGCCTCGGGGGTGTCACCAGTAAGCCAGTGACACCAGAGGCCATCGAGGCGCTTCCCCGACGTGGTTTTGGAGAGCTGAAGACTGGCAGCTGCCGCGGGTCCCCTCTGGCCAGCACAGCGGTGTCGGTGCCACCCTCCTCTTGTCCCCTTTGCTGAGGCCACCCAGTCGCCAGCCCAAAACTCGTCCCCCACTCGCCTCCTCTCCCAGGGACCTGGCTGGGGCCACCCGTGAGCAGTGGGGTGCTGTGTACTTGGTGCAGCTCTGCATGGGGCAGGGGGACACAGAGCTGTGAGTCACCTCCCCGGTGTCCCCCCCGCCCCGTCCCCCTGTGTCCCCCCTCATACCCACCTCTCTTGTGGACACGCTCCCAGGGCGCGGGGTTTGCGGTGCTGGGTGAGGTGCGCACCCCAGGATGTCCCCCAGTGCAGCACCCTGCCTCCCCACAGGGCGATGGGTGCCCCCCACAGCGGCTGCTGTGCGTGGGAGGTGTGGGGGGGCCGAGGCTTGATGGATCCAAGGACAAGGCTGGAGAGATGAGAGCGGTCAGGGCACCCTTGGGTGTTGAGCTGAGTGTCCCTTGTCCCCTCTGTCCACAGATCTGTCTGTCCCCAGGTCCCTGCTGCCCGCAGAGCGTGGGGGGCACCCAAGTGGGGGTCCCATGGCATCAAGGGAGGTCCTAGGCATAAACTAGGGTTCTTGGGCACCCTTAGCTGGCCTCATAGCACCCACTGAGGGTCCTAGGCACTGGGTGGGGGTCCCATGGCAGTGGGTGAGAGATGCCATGGAACTGGGTGGGGGTCCCATGGCACTGGGTGGGGGTCCTTGACCCAGTGGCTCACTGGAGGAGTAGAGGTTCCATGGCTCTGATTGGGAGTCTCTGCCCATGGGGCTCACTGGAGGGGTGGGGGTCCCGTGGCACTGCGTGAGGGTCCCGGTGCCCATGAGGCTTACTGGAGGGGTGGGGGTCCCTGCCATCACTGCCCAGGAGCCGGCTGCTGAGGCTGCTGCTGCTGCTGAGGTTGTGAGGGGCACATCCAGGTCTCCAGGGCTGTGGTCTCCATGACTCACCGAGCCACGGTGAGTCACCAGCCACCAGCCTGTGGGGTGGGAGGTGCCATCAGGTCATCCTGTCCCCACCACGCAGGGGATCCCCCCATGTCCCTCACCCCACAGATGCTCACCTGTGGCGCGCTGCGGCATCCTGGCTGGCACGGCGCTGGCAGAGGAGGAGGAGGAGGGCGAGCAAGGCCAACCAGAGCAGTGAGCCAGCAGCTGCAATGACGGCGGGCTGCCGCAGCACCTGCACCACTCTAGTGCTCCTCGCCATCACCCCTGCAAGGGTCCCACCACTGTCACCCCTGTGCCACCACTGCCACCCCCCCCCTGCACCCTGCTTTGCTTCCTGTCCCCTACCCAGGATGCTGCAGGTGGCATTGCTGGGGACTCCCAGCCCTGCCCCGTTGAACGCTGCCACCTGGACACAGAATTCAGCCCCAGCACTTGGGAGGAAGGTTTCCAGCTGGTGGGTGCCTCCGTCCACTGTCCTGTTGATGGGATGCTGCCACCCTTCTCCAATTGACCAGACCTGGCAGGCACCAAGAAGATGGATTCCCTTAGGTGAATTGCCTTCATAGATCCTCATTGATGGATCCCAACAGGATTGATCCCCCTTGAATGGATCCTAACAGGATTGACCCCCCCTTAGATGGATCCCCTTGATGTACCCCCATTGATGGATCCCTTTTGGATGGACCCCTTTGCATGGATCCCCTTGGATGAATGCCCCTTGGATGGGCCCTCTTAGATGAATCCTTTTGATGGACACCCATTGATGGATCCCTCTTGGGGATTCACCTCATAGATGAATGCCCTAGGTTGAACCCCACTGGATGGATCCCTTGGGTGACCTCCTTCCTTAGTTTGGCCCCTTGGATGGACTCTCCCTATAGATGGATCTGCAAGGATGGACCTCTACCTTGGGCGACCCCCTTGGATGAACCTCCTTATTGGGATCCCTCTTGGATGGACCCCTTGGATGGATTTCCCTTTGGACAGATTTCTCCTTGGACAAACAACCCTTGGATGGCCACCCTTGGATAGACCCTTGCCTTTGATAGGCTCCTTTCTTGGATGGATTCCCCTTAGACAGGTGCCTTGGATGGATGCTCCTTGGCCAGAATCCCCCAAGATCCCCATCCCTTGACACCCCAAACCTTGTAACCACGGATGATGCCATTGTGGGCCTCAGGAGGTGGTGGCTCCCAGCTCACGACCATGGTGCCGTTCCCCATCTCAACCTGGCCTATGGTGACGTGCTGGGGTCCTGCGCTTGGCACTGCCGGGATGGAGGTACTGAGACCCCTGAAACCCCCAACTGACCTCCCCATCCTCCAGGTGGGAGGTCCTGGAGGAGGAGCACCTCACGCCCAACTCACCTTCCTCCGGTATCCAGAGGTGCCTGCTGTTGCTGTCCAAGCCCTGGGTCCCTCCAGCATAGGGTTGGACCTTGAACTCGTACTTGTAGCCCCTACGGAGCGCGGGGATGATGGTGCTGAGCTCCCTACCTGCATTGTGCTGGGTCCAGGAGGTGGTGGCAGGGACCAGGCAGCGGTACAGCACCATGTAGCCCTCCGGTGCTGGTGCTGGCGTCAGCATCTGGAGGGGATGGGATACAAAGCATGGTGAGACACAGATGGGACACAGGGATGGAGGTCCAGCCTCATCCCTGTGTCCCATCCCACCCCTCTGGTGGGGACATCCCAACATCACACCAACCCGCCAGCGGAGCTGGACGGCAGCGGTGGGCAGTGCAGTGCCATTGTCCAGGTGCAGCCGCACGGCCAGCAGGTCCCGTGGCACAGGTTCCCGCCGGCCCGTCGGCAAGCGGTCTATGGGGCAGAGGAAAGATAACGGCAGCAATGGGCAGGAGCAAGGTCACTCAGCCACCCAGCCCAGATACCCATGTCTGGAGACCCTGAAGTCTCCTTGGAAAGACACACTCAAATGGACCCTTTGGATGGACATCACTTAGATGGATCCCCTTGGGCAGACACCCTTTGATGAATCTGTCTTGGATGGACCTCCTTTGATGGATATCATGATAGATGATGCATCCCATTGATGCATCCCTCTCAGATGGACCCTTTGGATGGATGCCTCTTGTTGGATCTTCTGTTAATGGACCTCCCACCATGGACAACCCCCCTTAAATGGACCTCTCTTGGACAGACCCCCCTTGGGTGACCTTGTATGAAGCCCATTAGATGGACCCTGTTAGATGGCTCCCTTTGCATGGACCCCCAGATGACTCTGGGTCCCTGTGGCAGTGGAGGCCCCAGAGGTCCCACCACTCACTGTCCACGCGGAGGCGGGCGGTGGCGGCGGCGGTGCCCAGCGGGCTCTGTGCCGTGCACACGTAGGTGCCGGCATCGGTAGGCGTCACAGCGTAGAGGCGCAACGTGTTCTCCCGATCCACCTCATGCCTGTGGGTCACCAGATCTCCATCAGCCCCATCCCCACCACACCTGGACAGCCCCCACCCCGCCACCACCTACCTGCCCCAGGGCAGGTCCCCACGTTCCTTGTGCCACTGCACTCGTGGCGCTGGGTCACCCTGGGCGCCGCAACCCAGCTCCACGGTGCTGCCGGCCACCACCGCAGCGTCACTTGGGCGCCGCACAATGGTCGGCTTCTCTGGGGGGGGGACATCGAGGATGTGGCATCAGGACCAGGGGTGACGCGTTCCCCCACCCATGGGAACACCCCTTGGCTTACCCAGAACAGAGACGCGGGCCCCCCGGCTCTCCCTCTCGCCCGCCGCGTTGGCCGCCACGCAGACGTAGATCCCGGAGTCGCTCCGCCACGCCGGTGCCACCCGCAACTTCCCGTGGGTGACCACGTACCGGTCACCCGTCAAGTCCAAGGTCACCCCGTCCTTCTTCCAGGTGACGCGGGGTTCAGGGTGCCCCGAGGGGGGGACACAATCCAGCTCCAACACTTGCCCCGCTGTGGCCACCAAATCCCCCGGCTGCAGGCGGAAATTGTCTCGCAGCGCTGCGGTGGGGAGGGGACGCCATGGGTGGGGGGGAGGCGGGACAGAGGTGGTTTTTTAGGGTCCCACCCACCCACATCACCCCTGTGGATTGTCCTTACCGGCTGTGGTTTGCGGTGCTGGGGCTGTGCCGGGCGTGTGGCAGCCTGTGGGGCGACACGGAGGACGGTGGGTGCACCGAGCGGGCCCGGTCTCAGCCCCAGCGGGTGGGTGGGGGACAGAGTGAAGGGTATTTTGCCCCTCTCCCCCCCCCCCAAGGGGCTGCACTCACCTCCTCGGGGCAGCGCCGAGAGGCAGAGCCCCAACCCCAGTGCTGTCACCCAGCTGCCCGCCATGCCAGCTCCGGCGAGCCTTCCCGCTTCCTCCCTACATCCCAGGCCCTCCCCGGCGGCACCGGGGGGCTGGCTCCGGCTCCGGATGGGGGATGACAATCGCCGGACGTGGGGGCCGGGAAGCACCGGGAGGGGGGTGGAGGGACAGGGGGGGAAGAGATGGACACAAACAGCTCAGCCAAGGCTGGGCCGGGGGGAGCGCCCAGTTGCGGTGGCACGGGCACAACTGGAGGCAGCGGGGCTGGGGACACCGGTGTTTAATGATTTTAATTAATTAATCAGAAGAAATTTTGCACACGTGCACCCCCCTACGCCCCCCCCCCCCCCCCCCCCCCCCCCCCCCCCCCCCATCCCCCGCCGTACTCGGAGGAAGATGAGTAATGAAGAAACAAGCTCTCAGCTGAGGATACCATCGGTAGGGGCCAGAGTGAACGGTCCAGGGTCTCCTAAATTTGGTGCGTTGAGCTCGTCCGGTCTCAGCCATCACCCACCTCTGATATCGCCACCCCCCACCCCGGGGGGCACCCTGTCCCGCAAAGACACCCAAGGGTGCTGCCGCCAGCCGGGTAGCACTTTTAGTTTATTGGTTAGTAGGGTGCCCCGGGGTGCCCCGGGGTGCCCCAGGGCCCCCACCCCTGGGTGCCCCAGGGCCTGGCTCGGTTTTCATCCTAAACCTATTTCCTGGGAAGGCCTGGGGGGGGAGAGACGGTGCGCACCCCAAAACCCGGGATTTTCACAGAAAATCCAGGGGTGACAGAGGGCTAGCGCTTGGGCCGGGGCCTCGAGCCCGCGTTTAGGGGATGGTGCATCCGGGGAGCTGGGCGGCGGGAGGAGTGAGCCCCGCATTCAGGCCATCTCCGTGTGTGGGTGTGTGAGCGTGCCCCGGCTCTGCACACCCGGGGTGGGCACGGCCCTGTTGCACGGCCCCCGTGCGGGTGTGCTCGCTCGGCCTGTGAGTGTGCAAGCACTGCGGGCACAGTGCTCTCCTCACACGTTCCCCGCGTGCCTCGCCGTGCACACTTCCCCTTGCACGCTCTGCGAACACTGCAAGTGTGCTCTCTCCGCACGCTCCGTGCACGCTCTTGCACAGGTTCTCTCTGCGCACTCGTCGTGTGCCTGCTCTGCACATGCTCTGCGTGTGCTCTCTCTGCACACCCGTGTGCGTGCCTTGCACCCTTTGTCACGCTCTCTCTGCACCCCCCCGGCATGCTCTGTGCACGCCCTCTTGTGAGCTTGCAGCACGCTCGTTCTACACGCTCTGTGCACGCTCTCTCCACACACTTCGTGCATGCTCTGTGTGACATCCCCGCACACGCTGCGGACACTCTCCAGGGCACACGTGCCCTCTTGCACGTTCCGTGCAAACCCATCCTGC